>SZYD01002525.1:0-303844 GCA_009363875.1 Mikania micrantha
AAATCGGCTCACCGGCAATCGAAAGTGAGAAAAGCGGAAGAAGTCGGCGTACAAGGCACCACCTTGCCGGGGGGGGGGATTCATGGCCGTTTGCCCTGAACTAGGGAGCTCGGGGTGCCAGGAAGGAAGAATTCGAAATTCCCCCAAAAAACTCCTCATAGTCGGAGTATGCATTTATTTCATGATTGATACCGATAGGAGGCTTTTGGAAGAAGTCGTCATAGCACTCTGGAGTTTTAGCAGATTTGGGAGCCATTGAAGGGAAAGGAACGGGCTTACGACAAGGAGTTAAACTAAGCAAAAGGAAAGGGATGAAATTTCCGCATTAGTGGATACATATATATACCTTAGGGAGAAGGCAAAAACAATTCAACTTTTGAATTTTTCTAAAAAGGCGGATGTCTAAAACCCAAACGCCGCCAACGGTAGGAATAATGACGTGATTGTCCGACCGTTACCATCAAGAATTCGTTAATCTCTTTTCAAATAATAATAATAATATGTATATAAATAATAACTATAAATATGCCATAAAACAATGATAGGTTTGGTGCACATCAAAGAATATGTGTAGGCAACTCTTAGATCCCTGATGATTTAAAGAAAAATCATCGGTCTGGGGGGACTTGAAGGCGTAAGGCCGATTACAAAATAAAAACAATAATGACGTTGAACAAACATTTGTGCACGTTCGATATATATATATATATTATAATATCTAATATTCAGGGAAATAGAAATTTATATAAGGGTGTGAGAAACGGTTATAGGTGGGTCCACGGGTGAGAAAACAATCTTCGTCAGTCCATAACAAACTGATACGAGGTGCCCACCATATAAAAAATCCCCATAAATGAAAGAGGAAACAATTCCATTCATTCATTCAGACATTCATCACACACAAGAAAAAAGAAAACCATCTGATCTGTACCGGAGAAAGTACATTCTCATTGCTTTGCTCAGCCAGAGAAGTTGACATAAATATCAGTTAATCGGAAGTGGAAGAAGCCGATTAATACATCTTCAATTACTAATATGGTCCATGTGATTTGTTAATATTTCACTCTTGGTCCCCAGGTTTCATAAATTACTTATATGGTCCCAAACTTTTGACATTAGTAACACATATGTACTTAGGTCACTAAATTACCCTCATATATTTGACCAAATTACACTACACTCACATAAGGACTATGTGTGTTACAAATGTTTAAAGTTTAGGATCATACGGTAATTTATGAAACCTACTGATCAAAAGTGAAATACTAGCAAAACACAAGACCACTATATGTAATTTACTCAATTTAATATAATAATTACATGTTTTTCAGAGATTAATCACTATTTTGACATAGTGATTATATGTTTTGAGTGCTTCACTATTTTTATACAGTGAAGGTTTATAAAACTCACTATCTTGACATATTGTATTGAAAAAGTTAATCACTATCTTTAATTAGTGAAACATTGTAACGACCATCCTCACCAAGTTTTAAGAAATGTACAATTGGAGAAGCTCTTGATCGAAATTAGATCGAGGAGAGGATATAATGTTTGTTAGTTTATATTAACTTGAATTTGTATATTCAGTTTTGTCATATTATCCATTAAACTCTTATTGTTTATTTATCTTTAATCAATGATTATTTGTGTTTTAATTTAAAAAAAAAGTTAAAAGTTTAATTAGCAAACTAAATATACGAAAAATCGTTCAATCCCCCGTTAGTTTTCTAAAGAATCTGATACAACTTCGAGAATTTCATAGTGATAGTGGTACCAGCCTATCGTGTCGTCGCTCTTCATTGGTTAGCTAACCAAACAAATCAAAAATCATTTTGCACACAACTTACTTTCTTTCTTGTTCTGTGTTCTTGTTTTCACTATTGAATCTTCCCCTCTTAACTCAAAAGTCGTCAATGATTGAACATCCCTTAATTTCCATGCATGAGGTTTAAATTCTAGAACCTGTCACAAAAATTATATATATGGTTTACCAGTGATGATTTGGGAAAGGGAATCTTGAGAATACGAGCAGGCATCATCGATGATTTTTCTTCGTTAGGTTTAATTGAAACCTGCAATTGAGACATGATTGCATGTGTCATATATATCATGAAGGAAAAGACTCTCCTCTACGTGAATGTAGGAGAACCATTAGAGAAGACAAGAGATTGCGTGAAATTGAACACATGTAAGTGCATGTTTGAGATTAAATTTGAAATCAATTTTTTAACTTATTTACTTGATGAACAAGTTAATAAGTTAAAAATATGTTTGGTAATCTGAGAAGAACTTTTAGTTTTAACTTTTCTAATAATATTAAAAAGTCATTTTTAAGAACCTACGTTTTGTGGCTTTTAAAATTACTTTTTAACTTTTAATAGTTAATCTGTTAATTTTTTGTGGTAACTTACATATCCAATCAACACTAGGGATGTTCAAAATATCCGAAACTAGAAAAAATTCGAAATTCGAATCGTATCTAAACCCGAAAAAGCCTTATCCGAAATGTATTTCGGGTTTTTCGAGTTGGATAATATGATTTTAAATTCGAGTCGGGTCGGGTTTCGGATATGCAAAAACTAGTTTTTTCGGATCGGATATCCGAATGACCCAAAAAAACAGGTTTATTCGGGTTATTCGGATGGATGAATTCGGGTTTTTCGAGTTAATCGGATTTTTCGGGTCGGATAATATGTTTTGAATTTCGGGTCGGGTCGGGGTTTCGGATAGACCTAAAAATTTTTCAACCCGAATAATTCATTATCCGACCCGATGAACACCCTTAATCAACACTTACTGACTTTCAATACAAAAAAGTTAATCAAAACACATTTTCAAAAAGTAATAAGTTAATAAACACTTTTGACAAAAAATATTTTAAACTTAATAAGCAATCCCAAACATGTCCTTAATATTAAAGATTTTTCTAAAAGTTGATTACTCCTTAGCTGTAACTATAAATAATATAATATATATATATAGGGGAAAAATCAAATAAAAAGTCTGTTTTGCTTAAAAAAACAAAAAAATGATTTAAAACCTTTTAAACCGACCCAACGAACTCCGATTGAATTTATTTCGATGGCATTAATATTGTTTCATATATTAGTTTTTGGTCTGATGAATGTAATGGTAAAGTAATGTAATTCTGTGGGTTTGATGATATCTATTAACATGGCTGCCTGGTGGTTTTAAATTAGCAAATAAGCTGCTTGATTTCAATCCAAAACACAACATATAAAATGGAACCAAAAGAATAACAGCACCATGGATGTTAACGAGCCGAATCGAGCGACGGTTTGCTCGTGCTCAGTCCATTTAAAAACCGGACGATTCAGCTTGGTTCGGATTTGCAAAATCGAGCCAAATGTTGTGCTCATTGGTCGACTTATTCTAAAACCAAGCTGTTTGGCACAGTTCGGCTTGACTTGATTTAAAATTAAATTTAATGCAAATTTAAAATATTTATATCAATTTCAAACTGAATAATTAAAAAATATTAAGTTCAACCACATAAAAAAAAATGATGTTTGTAAATTACGAACTGTTGTAATACGAAAGCGTAAAAACTTTTAAATATCTGAATAGTCTATCAATACCATCATTCATTAGTTTGAATACACTGGATGCTTTGAATCAAACAGATTGTACATATTTGAATAGTTATCAAAAAGTGGTGGACATGACAATGACGCGTGACCCGGGATATCACCTGGCTTTGTGTCCGAGCCAAAAGGGTTTTACGCTGGAAGTTAAAGCTTTCTGCCCGGTTTTTCCCTCTCGAACGGTTGTTTTGACAAGTCTTGTCTTCGACTTCAACCAACTTGGCTTGTAAGGAGGGTTGGATAGAGCCTCCGCTCAATCGCAGCATGGGGAGCCTCTTTAATGCCACTGAAAAATACACCTCTGCAATTGTAGCATGAGTGTAAGGCTGAGGTTTCGATACTCAGTCACTACACTCTGAGGCTGCTTCAACCGTCGTTCTAAAAAACAACTTATTTGAGGTTGCTCCATTTTACGTCGGATGGACATTTGAATCAAACAAAAAGATTCGAATCAAACGAATGAGCCAAAGTGCAACTATCTAAGCGAGCGACGAGTGAGCTTACCTTGACTTGTTTATAGACTGAACTAAGCATGCTTGGCTTGTTTAAATATAAGTAAAATTCGAACGAGCTTTTTCCAAGCGAGCATCGAACGGTGATCTTTTTAGACAGTCCTAAACAACATCACATCAGCTTATGCCAAGCTTCAAGTTTTATACACATTTTGCTTTCGGTGGCTGATCCCCAAGTCTTCGTTTTGAAGGCTCGCAACAGGTACACGTAAATATATAGAGAGATGGGTGTTTAATTCAAGTTTCAATATGATTTGAAGAATATCAGAAATATGGATGAATAATCATAGTTGACTAAACAATTAGTTTTTGTGATTTAGTCCTAGTCACCACATTGGTTTTAAAAAGCAAGCAACAAGGCCAATGTGTGTGAAGGGAGGTTTAGTGTAAATAGACGATTAAAAGTAATTGGTGAGGTGAGGAGTACAACGTTTTGAAATCTTATTTTTAATATAGAGAATAAGATTTCTCCTTTTCATAGCATAAATAGTTTGAAAAATAATGATGATATTTAACTTATTTCATATTGAAAATATGTAGAATTACATTTAAAAGAAATATCAATAGTGACCATCTATTAAAAGGTTTACTCTATAACTAGAACAGATCTTCGCTGTTGAAGATCCTATGAAAGAATGTAAAACTATAGTCAGTTAATCAAGAAATCAGATTTAGGGATCTTCATGTCCTGAACAAGTTGTCGTTGTAGAACTGGATTTAGGGGTATTCGTGTTCTCAACCATCATGAAATCAACTTCGTTGATGTTGCTTCATTTTCCAATTATTGGTTTTCATATTACAGGTTTGGATATTGTGTCTCTTTCTACTAAGTTGTGATTTTAGGCTTAAAGTTTGCCTATGTTGCTTTTGCTTCCAATTTATGTAATGTTTTTTTTACTGAAATATTGTTACTTATGTATACTTGGCATTTTTCATCTACACTTTTTTGGTTTTATGTTTGATACGAAGCATCCAATTGTTAATGCCTTCTCCATAACCTTTATCAAGCTGCCATGTTGGTGGTTTTGAAATGATTAAGGGGGTGTTTGTTTGGATCTGAATACATCTGAATGGATCTGAATCTGAACCATTCAGATTCAGACTGTTTGTTTCACTAAAAAATATCACGTCTGAATGACCCCTAACATCTTAATGAAGATCTGAATGGTTCAGACCTTAACACAAGTCTGAATGAAGAAATTTCACAACGGGTCGTTTATACCTTTTTCATTTTTGCCCTAGTTCCTCTCCTTCTCTTCCAGATTCACGTTCACAGCTCCCACCAGCCCTCGATCTCCTCCTCCCACCCCAGCCCCCGTCGATCTCCGCCTCCCAACGCAGCCCAGTCGATCTCCGCCTCCCACCACAGCCCCTGTCGATCTCCGCTGCTCCACACCGTCGACCACCTGATCTGGTACTCTCTCTCTCTCTCACTAGAGCACTGTAGATCGGTCGCCGCCGGCGGTTCAGAAGCTCCGGCCGCCGTTGGTTCAACCACCTATCGCCCGGTATTGTAAGCACCTATCACCAGCAACTTCAGTCGCTGCCTCACACACCTATCGCCGTACTTCTCGTCCGGTATTGTAGCACGATTCTATTTCTTTTTTTTTTTTCTGCGATTTTGATGCTGTGATTTTTGATTTATTTCTTTTGCTGTGATTATATTTTGTTGGAGCTGTGATTATATTTTGTTGGTGCTGCACGATTCTATTTTGTTGGTGTTGTGATTGTTTTGATTTGTTTCTTTTGTTGTGATTGTAATGTTTTGTGATTTGTTTGATCTTGTTTCTATAATTTTGTTCAACATGGGTAGAAAACTTGTTTCTATAATTTTGGATGCGTGAATTTTATCATGAGTGGATTTTATTCTGTATTTATTTTTGTATCATCACCGGAAAAAAAAGACTTCACAATGGTAAAATAGTCATTCTTATTTTCATTCAGATGTGCAACCAAACAGTCTTAACTGGTTCAGTACTTAATGATTCAGACCCCTCTTAATCATTCAGACATCTTAACTATTCAGCACTTAATGATTTAGATGCTACCAAACGGCCCCTAAATGAATCTAACATCTAATTGTATAAGCACGTGTTGTTAAGAATTCGTACTTATAAGGGAGGTTATTTGAAATTTGCTATTAATATAATACATTAATTTAACAAAAACTATTTGAATTTCATAATTTGGATTATTTTGTTGTGTAAAGAAATGGGATGTAGTCCATAGAGGTTATTTAAATTTGGATTAATGTATGGTGTATTTTTTATTTTTCTTTGATTCAAGTATATATATTAATTTGTTTGATGATTACCGATGTTCCTGCTTGGCAGGTTATTGGTGTATACATCTTGCTATCACTATATGTCAAATAGTTAGTAAGTTTTCATTTACAAGTTATCAATCTGCAAGGCCTGTGTTTTGCTTAAGGCAGAAAACTGTGTTAGCCAATCTTGGTAAAACAAATAGTCGTGGGACTATTATTGTAATTATGTCTTTAATTTTTGTTTTTTACTTTGTTTGGAATGGATTAATTCAGAAGGGATAGAATTAATTCCACTTTAGATGGAGATATATTCGAAGGGATAGATATTATCTCCGAGGTTTAAGAGTTTTTGATTTCTAGCTTATCTAGAAGTTTTCTCTTTATAAATAGGGTGATTCAATGGATTGTAATCACATGCTTTTGAAGGAATAAAAGTTTGGAGAAGGAATTCCAAAGTAATCTGTGTTTCTCGTTCTCGTTCTTGTGTTTGAATTTAGATACCAATCTTCAGTTGGTATCAGAGCTTGGCGAAGGAGACCTGATTCAACAAAGGACGACGAACCAGATCACCCATGGCTGAAGGAGGCGATGCTAGCAAGCAATTAGTAACAACGAAGGAGAACATCAGCGTACCATTCCAATGCCCGACCCTAACCTCAGCCAATTATCCCATATGGTCGTTAAGGGTCAGGGCTATCTTCAAAGCGCATGGAATTTGGAAGCCGTCGACCCAGGCACGAACGTAGAGCCGAAGAAAGATAATGCCGCAATAGCCTATCTCTACCAATCCCTCCCGGAGGAACTTATTCTGCAAATCGCACACTGCCTCCATGCAAAAGAAATCTGGGATGCGTTGAAAACAAGGCATCTAGGTGTCGAACGGGTCATGGAAGCACGATTGCAGACACTAAAAGCGGAGTTCGAGTCAACCTCTATGAAGGGATTCTGAGAGGATTGATAACTTCGCAGCAAGATTGGCAAGCCTGGCCTCTCGATCAGCAGCACTTGGAGCCGTGATTGAAGAACCAACATTGGTAAGGTAGCTGCTGACTGCTGTCCCTGAGAAGTTCCTGAATATAGCTGCTACCATTGAACAACTGGTGGACCTGAAGACGGCCAAGTTTCAAGAGATAATAGGAAGATTAAAAGCCTATGAGGAACGGACCACCGGAAGGAACTCGAGCAGTAACCAAGACCACCTCCTCTTGTCATATGAGGAGTGGGATGCCAAGAAGAAGAATGAAAGATATCAAGGAAAAGGCCGAGGGAATGGGATTGAAGGCCGAGGCAGGGGTAGAGGCCGTGGTAGAGGCGGT
Organism: Mikania micrantha; assembly: GCA_009363875.1. Lineage (NCBI taxonomy): Eukaryota > Viridiplantae > Streptophyta > Magnoliopsida > Asterales > Asteraceae > Mikania > Mikania micrantha. Next base: position 7,703 of record SZYD01002525.1, read on the forward strand.
GGACGTGGCAGGGGCAATGGCCGAGGGTCAGGCCCATGGAAGGAGGAAAGGCCCCGGATAGACAGAAGAAAGACAGGTCCAAGCTGCAATGTTTCAGGTGCGATGCCTATGGGCACTTCTCAGCTGATTGCCCAACCAGAAAAGAAGAAGAGCACTCGAATCTAACTCAGGCACAAGGTGGGGAGGGCCCTACCCTACTAATGGCAAAGCTTGACCACGATTTCAAAGAATGGATCAATGTGAGTGAAGAGAAGGTGTCCCATCCAGAAAAGTATGAGGCCCAAACCGAAGGAGACAACATGTGGTACCTGGATACGGGTGCTACAAATCACATGACTGGAAACAAAGACCTGTTTTCATCATTAGATGACAAAACAGGTGGAACTGTACGGTTTGGGGACAACTCATGTGTAACCATCGAAGGTAGGGGATCAATCTTACTTGAATGTAAAAATGGTGAGCAAAGGCTGCTCACAGATGTGCTGTACATTCCCTATCTTCGATCCAATATCTTCAGCATTGGTCAAGCAGAAGAAGGAGGCTGCGAAATCAGGATCAAGCATGGAACTTTAACAATGATTGAGAAGGATGGAACCGTGGCGATGAGAGTGCCAAGGTCAACAAACCGACCGACTCTATAAAATCAAGCTTACAAAAGGGAATCCTATGTGTTTAAAGGCGGAGATGACAGATCCAGCATGGCTATGGCACGGTCGCCTAGGTCATCTGAATTTTGACACAATGAAACGGTTAAAGAATGTAGTGGATGGGGTTCCCACCATAGCTCACCCAAACCAAGTGTGTGAGGCCTGCCTGGCCGGGAAACACACAAGGGGAGGGTTCCCTGAGCAGTCCCCATTCAAGGCCGAGGAACCTTTCGATCTAGTTACCATGGACCTGTGTGGTCCAATTTCCCCAACAACCCAAGCAGGAAACAGGTACATGATGTTGATAGTCGATGATCACAGCCGTTTCGTGTGGGCATACATGCTGAAAACAAAGATGAGGCACTTGGAAGGTTCAAGGTGTTCAAAGCAATGGTCAATACTCAGTTCAAGAAAGGAATCAAGACCCTGAGGACAGACAGAGGAGGTGAGTTCACATCAGGGGAGTTCAACAAGTTCTGCGAAGAAGAAGGAATTTCTAGGCAACTAACGGTCCCTTACACACCCCAACAAAACGGGATCGTTGAAAGAACTAAATTGCACAAGAAGTATTCTAAAAGCCATGGGGATGCCACAACACTTCTGGGCCGAAGCCATAAGACATTCGATTTATGTTCTGAACAGACTCCCTACAAAGATTCTGAAAACCAAGACTCCATATGAGCTGCTGAAGGGAAGAAGACCGAACCTGGAACACCTGAGGGTTTTTGGCTGCATAGGGCATGTAAAAAGACCCTCAAACCAAGTAAAAAAGCTGGACAATCGAAGCACTCCAATGGTCTACCTGGGAACAGAACCTGGAACTAAGGGGTATCGAATGATGTAATTGGTACCAGAATATTTAAAGAAACAGCAAAGAACACAAGAGATTTTAATCGGAATTCCTTCTCCAATTTTATTGTCTCATAGAACTGATTTACATCCATCACCATCAACCCTATTTTATAAGAAAATATCCCTAATTCTACTCCTTCAAATCAGGGATCTATATCCTATTCCTTCGGATATAAATATCTATCTATTTAAGATTATCTTATTCCCTTTAAGATAATCATAATACATAAACAAATAATAATCAGAAAACAAAACATAAAAACTGATTACAATTATAGTCCCTTGACTATATAGTGTTACTCAAGATTGGCTAACAATCTCCCCCCCAATCTTGAGCCCAACTTTGCTTTCTAAGGTTCTGATTCTTCAATCCTTTCCATCCCAAGCAGTTCTCGCATTTTGCAAACTTCAGTTTTGGCAAAGCTTTTGTGAGAATGTCAGCCCTCTGCTCTTCTCCACTGATATGTTCTACTCTGATCAGCTCATTCTCCACACATTCACGAATGTAGTGAAACCGTGTGTTAATGTGCTTACTCCTGCCATGAAATACTGGATTCTTCATTAGGGCAATTGCTGATTTGTTATCCACCTTTCACTCACCACTTGTTCTTCTTCTCTTCCAGTAACTTCAGCAAGTAGTCCTCTTAACCAAATGGCTTGACACGCAGCTGATGTTGCTGCCATGAACTCAGCTTCACATGAGGATAAGGCAACCGTTGGCTGCTTTTGTGAAAGCCAAGTAATTGGCTTATTGTTGAAATAGAATACTACTACTCTCGGTAGTGCTCTTTCCATCCTCCTGATCTGTTGAATAACTACTATCTATAACCCAAAAGTGAGTTACTTCCTCTTCTTTGATAGTGGATACCCAAGTTAATAGTTCCTTTCACATATCGGAGAATATGTTTGACTGCCTGCTGATGAGTTATAGTTGGTGACTGCATGTACCGACTAGCATATCCAACGAATACATTAGGTCTGGACGTGTATGGGTAAGATACCTGAGACAGCCAATTATCTTTCTGTATTCAGTAGCACTTGCCCCCTTGCTTCCATCTTCCTTAACAAGTTTGAGCCCAGTTCCATTGGGAATTTTGCAGGATTGCAATCATCCAAGCCTGCCATCTTTAACACCTTCCTTGCATAGTTTGATTGAGCAATCTTTATTCCCGTCTCTTCTTGCTTAACTTCTAAGCCCAGGTAGTACGACAACAAACCGAGATCACTCATTTCAAATCTCAGTTTCATTTGAGTTTTGAATTGAGTAATTTCTTCTATGCTACTCCCGGTAACCAACAAGTCATCTACATAGATAACAAGTATGGTGAGGTTTTCCTTTGTTTGCTTTGTGTAGACTGCTTGTTCTAGCTTGCACCTTTTGAAGCCATTCTCTTTCAGCACTCCATCCAGCTTTATGTTCCAGGCCTGTGGGGCCTGTTTCAGCCCGTACAGGGCTTTATTCAGCTTATACACCTTTCCTTCACATCCTTTCTTTTCGAATCCCTGGGGTTGTTCAACGAAGACTTCCTCATTCAGGTCTCCATGGAGGAATGCTGTTTTGACATCGAGATGATGAACAAACCAGCCCTTTTGTGCTGAAATAGCAAGTACCAATCTTACTGTTTCAAGTCTTGCTACGGGAGCGAATACTTCATCATAGTCCACCCCATGCTTCTGGATGTAACCTTTGGCCACCAGCCTCGCTTTTTATCTTGTGATCAGACCTTTAGCATCCTTCTTTATTTTATATACCCACTTCAGACCAATGGGTCTGTGACCAGCAGGTAGCTCAGCTAGCTTCCATGTGTTGTTCCTTTCTATGGAAGCTATTTCTTCTTTCATTGCTTGTTCCCATACTCCTTTTCCTGCTGCTTCTCTGAAGTTAGTGGGTTCTCCTTCTGTGAGAAGGAGATCATACACTTCATCTAAGTGTTTTCCAGCCCTGAATTGGAGTGTGGTCATAAGTCCTGTCTCCGGATTCTCGTGGTTCAGAGGAATTATAAATGTTTGGTGAACCTGGAAGCATTGGACCTCGTCCTTGTACTCTTGATCTAGGGCTGCTGAACAGTGAGCCTTGGATGCTTCACCATCTGTCATCCTTTGTGGGCTTCCAGGTGGTGTGTTGTTCGGAGAGTCTGGTCCTTCTTGGCTGATTGGTTCCTGGTCTTCTTCATGATGCTGTATGATGAACTCTTTCTCTGGACTTGGGTTGCTGCTTTGATGAGGATGCCATTCCCATTTGCGTGCTTCCTCAAAGGTGACATCCCTGCTCACCACTATTTTTCCTTTATTCACATCATACATTCTATAAGCCTTTGTTCCCTGTTCAGTTCCCAGATGCACCATAGGAGTGCTAGGAGTGCTGCGAGTGTCAAGTTTCTTAGCTTGTCCCACAGGTGTTTTCACATGCCCGACACATCCGAACACCCGCAGATGGTCAAGTTTTGGCTTCTTTCCTTTCAGAGCCTCGTAGGGAGTCATTCCTTTGAGTGCTTTTGTTGGTAGCCTGTTGAGAAGGTAAACCGCATGCCTTACAGCTTCTGCCCACAGGTTCTGTGGCATGCCCATTGCACTAAGCATGCTTCTTGTGGTGTTCAGCACGGTTTGGTTTCTTCTTTCTACCACTCCATTTTGCTGGGGGGTGTAGGGAGCCGTTAGTTGCCTTGAGATTCCTTCATCTTCGCAAAATTGTTTGAACTCGTTTGAATTGAATTCTCCCCTCTATCCGTTCTTAGCACTTTTATCCCTTTTCCAAACTGATTTTGTGACAACGCTTTGAACTTTCTGAAGTGATCCAGTGCCTCGTCCTTCGTCTTGAGCATAGACACCCACATGTACCTGCTGTGGTCATCAACTATCAAGAGAAAGTACCTGTTTTGTGCTTCCGTGGCTGGTGTGATTGGCTCACATAGGTCAGCGTAGACTTGATCAAGTGCAGCCCCTGCCCTGTAGTTGGTTTGATCAGGAAAGGCTTGTCGCTTGTGCTTTCCTGCCAAGCAGCCTCACACACTTGTGTGGGGTGTTTTATTGATGGTACTCCTTCCACCAGTTTTCCTAGCTTTCTGATGGTGTCAAAGCTGACATGTCCAAGGCGGGCATGCCACAACCAAGTAGGATCAGTGAGTTTTGTGAGCAAGCAGGTAGGTTTTCCAGTCTTGAGCTCAACCTTGTACAACCGGTTTGGTGATCTCTTCACCCTCATCAGCAACGAGCCATCAGCATCAATCAAAGTCAAGACTCCTTCCCTGATTTGGGCTTCACATCCCCCTTCATCAGCTTGGCCCACTAAAGATGTTTGTCTTTAGGAATGGGATATAGAGGATGTTTGTAAGAAGCCGTTGGTCCCCAGTCTTGCATTCCAGTAGGATAGATCCTCTTCCTTCAATCTTTACACATGAATCATCTCCAAATCTTACTGTTCCCTCCACTTTAGTGTCAAGCGTTGAGAACAGGGATTGTTTTCCGGTCATGTGGTTTGTCGCCCCTGTGTCAAGGTACCACACTTGATTTCCATCATCTTGGCCTTCATACTTGGCTGGGAATACAGTCTTTTCACACAGGTGGATCTGTTCTTTTGGATTTGCTTCTGCCATCAGGAGGGTAGGGCCATCGGCATTGGCCTGGGACAGGTTTGCTTGGTCTTCATTCTTCCTGGTCGGGCAATCCGCAGAGAAGTGTCCGTAGGCATCACACCTAAAACACTGGAGTTTTGATCTATCCTTCTTTGTTCTGTCGGTTGTGTGGCCTCCTTCATGTGATCCTTGTCCTCTGCCACCTCTACCCCGACCTCCGGATCTTCCCCGACCTCTTCCCCTACCTCGAGTATCTTGGCCACTCCCTCGGCCTCGACCATAGCTTTTGTCAAATCTCCCTTTTGGTCTGACTCATCATGAGTCAGAAACAGTTGGTCCTGACTGGAGTTGGAACCTCAACCTCCTATTCTCTCTTCATAGGCTTTCAATCTTCCAACCACTTCTTGAAGTTTGACTGTTTTGAGATCCACCAATTGCTCAATTGTTGCTGCTATATTAAGGAATTTTTCTGGGATAGCAGTCAACAATTTTCTCACCAAAGTGGTTTCCTCAATAACAGCTCCAAGTGAGGCTGATTTTGATGAGATCCCGGCCAGCTTTGCAGCAAAATCATCTATCTTCTCGTTATCTTTCATCCTTGCCACTTCAAATTCGGCCTTGAGAGTCTGCAGCATGCTTCCATCTCTTTCAACTCCCAGGTGCCTTTTTTGATGGCGTCCCATATATCCTTGGCATGCTCGCAGTGGGCAATCTGCAGCACTAAGTCTTCTGGAAGAGCCTGGTACAAGTAAGCCACGGCTGAATAATCCTTCTTTGGGTCGACGTTTGTTCCTGGGTCGATCGCCTCCCAAATCCCATGAGCTTTAAATATTGCCCTGATCCTAATTGACCAAATAGGATAATTGGTCGAAGTTAGGACTGGCATTGGAACGGAAGACTTCCTCCTTCCTTGACATTCGCCAGTTGCTTCCCAGCATCTCCGGTGTTCGCCATTTATGTCTCTCCTTCGACTCTTGATTCTGGAAATTGATCCAGCCCGTAGGATCGTCTTTTCTTCGCAGGTCCCTTCGAATCCACGCTCTGATACCAATTGATGTAATTGGTACCAGAATATTTAAAGAAACAGCAAAGAACACAAGAGATTTTAATCGGAATTCCTTCTCCAATTTTATTGTCTCATAGAACTGATTTACATCCATCACCATCAACCCTATTTATAAGAAAATATCCCTAATTCTACTCCTTCAAATCAGGGATCTATATCCTATTCTTCGGATATAAATCTATCTATTTAAGATTATCTTATTCCCTTTAAGATAATCATAATACATAAACAAATAATAATCAGAAAACAAAACATAAAACTGATTACAATTATAGTCCCTTGACTATATAGTGTTACTCAAGATTGGCTAACATCGAATGCTCGATGTAGATAAAGGAAGCATTGTGGTTAGCCGAGATGTTAAGTTCGAAGAACATCGAAGCTGGGAATGGGGAAAATCCTTGGGAAACATTGAGAGGGAATTTGAGCTTCAATTCCTCAAGTTGATACTGATGAAGGATCAAGCAGCCAAAGTGATCAAGCCCCATTCAACACAAGTCATGAAACAAACGCTGATGAAGGATCAAGCAGCCAAAGTGATCAAGCCCCATTCGACACAAGTCATGGAACAAACACTGATGAAGGATCGGATTCAGACTTCAGCAGCCCTGAATCAAAAGTCCGAGGAAGAGGACCACCACTGCCAGAGTCTTCTGCCTTCAGCAACACAGATCTGATCCAGCCCGAGCCCCTGAAAAGACCTACGATGACTCACCAATCCAAGGTTTCAAAAACCTAGAAGAAGTATATGATCTTCTCATTGCTGAAGGGGAACCCACGAATTTTAAAGAAGCTGCAGGAAGAAAGGAGTGGGAACAAGCTATGAGAGATGAAATAGCTTCGATCGAAAGAAACCACACCTGGACCTTGGTAAATTTGCCAAGTGGTCACAGGCCCATTGGTCTCAAATGGGTCTACAAAGTGAAAAGGATGCAAAAGGAAAGATTACAAGACATAAGGCAAGGCTCGTCGCGAAGGGGTACATTCAACAGCATGGGATTGATTACGACGAGGTCTTCGCTCCAGTAGCTAGGCTGGAAACCGTGAGGTTGGTGCTGGGTCTAGCAGCTTATGAAGGGTGGCTTGTACATCACCTTGATGTAAAGACTGCCTTTCTCCATGGAGAGTTAAACGAAGAAGTTTTTGTTAAGCAGCCGGAAGTTTTCGAGAAAAAAGGACAAGAAGACAAGGTATACAGGTTGACAAAGGCCTTGTATGGCCTAAAACAGGCTCCCCGAGCCTGGAATGTAAAGCTTGATGGCGTTCTCAAAGAGTACGGGTTCATGCGGTGCAAACTGGAACAGGCTGTGTACACCAAGAAGACATCACAATATATTACAATTATTAATATATGTGGATGACTTACTGGTAACAGGGAGTAGCCAAGAACACATCACACATTTCAAGAAACAAATGGAACGAAAGTTTGAGATGAGTGACCTTGGTCTACTTAGTTATTACTTGGGACTGGAAGTTTTGCAGGGAGAATATGGCATCAAGATCAATCAGAGAAGCTATGCTAACAAGATTCTGAAACTGACCGGGTTAGAAGAGTGTAACTCAGCAAAGTTTCCCATGGAGCCTGGCCTTAAGTTAATGAAGATGGAAGTGGAGATGTGGATGCAACTGAATACAGAAAGGTTGTAGGTTGTTTGAGGTATCTCACTCACACTCGACCAGATCTACTCTATGCTGTTGGATATGTTAGCAGGTACATGCAGTCACCAAAGACATCGCATCAGCAAGCTATCAAGCATATACTTAGGTATATAAAAGGAACCACAAATCTGGGAATCAACTACATTCGAAAAGGAAAAGGAGAGTTGCTGGGTTACAGTGATAGCAGCTATTCTGTGGATCCAGATGATGGGAAAGGAACAACAGGAGTGGTGTTCTATTTCAACGAAAGACCAATCACTTGGCTCTCTCAAAAAAGCCAATAGTAGCACTATCTTCTTGCGAAGCAGAATTCATGGCAGCCACTGCAGCTGCTTGCCAAGCGATCTGGTTAAGAGGACTTGTTGCTGAAATAACAGGAAGGATGGAACAACAGATTGTGATTAAAGTCGATAATAAATCTGCAATTGCGCTTATGAAGAACCCAGTTTTTCATGGGAGGAGCAAGCACATAAATACAAGATTTCACTACATTCGGGAATGTGTGGAGAAGAATCAAATTAAAGTGGAGCACATAAGTGGTGAAGAACAAAGGGCGGATATTCTTACGAAGGCGCTGCCAAAAGTCAGATTTTCTGAGATGAGAGACAAGCTGGGAATGGAAGAAATAAAGGAAACTTAGAAGACAATGCTGGAACCAAGATTGGGGGGGGGGGTGATTGTAGCCAATCTTGGTAAAACAAATAGTCGTGGGACTATTATTGTAATTATGTCTTTAATTTTGTTTTTTTTACTTTGTTTGGAATGGATTAATTCAGAAGGGATAGAATTAATTCCACTTTAGATGGAGATATATTCGAAGGGATAGATATTATCTCCGAGGTTTAAGGGTTTTGATTTCTAGCTTATCTAGAAGTTTTCTTTATAAATAGGGTGATTCAATGGATTGTAATCACATGCTTTTGAAGGAATAAAAGTTTGGAGAAGGAATTCCAAAGTAATCTGTGTTTCTCGTTCTTTTTGTTTGAAAGCGATTGGTTATACAAAGCAAGATCAAACCAAACAGAAATTAACACACAAGATTATGGAATTCCTTCTCCAATTGTTATTGTGGTGCATGATTCCAATCCATCGGAATCAGCCCTTTAAATAAGCATAAAACATCCGACTATTATGCCTACAATTAATCAAACATAACAAAGTTTATCCTAATCCTTTTGGATAAACTTCTATGACAACTAAATCCCTTCTAGCTATCATAATTAACAAAAACAAATCAAGAATTAACATAAATACAAAACAGTCCCTTGACTATCAAGATTGGTCAACAATCACCCCCCCAATCTTGATTTATGTTGTCTTCTAAGGCTTTGTTTCTTCAATCTCTTCCATGCCGAGCTTCTTTCTCATTTCAAAAATCTGATCTTTGGTAAAGCTTTTGTGAGTATGTCAGCCCTTTGATCTTCCCCACTTATGTGCTCTACCTGAATTTGCTCTCTTTCCACACATTCTCTTATATAATGAAACCTTGTGTTGATGTGTTTGCTTCGGCCATGGAAAACTGGACTTTACCAAAGCAATTGCAGACTTGTTATCAATCTTGATCACAATTGGCTGCTCTCTTTCATTAGTAATCTCTGCCATCAACCCTTGTAACCAAATGGCTTGACAAGCAGCTGCTGTAGCTGCCATGTACTCTCGGCTTCGCACGATGACAAGGCTACAGTGAGCTGTTTTTGAGATAGCCAAGTCACTGGTCTTTCATTGAAGTAAAAGACTACTCCAGTTGTTCCTTTTCCATCTTCCATATCCACAGAGTAACTGCTATCACTGAAGCCTACCAGCTTGCCCTTTCCCTTTCGTTGATAGTGAATTCCCAAGTTTGTTGTGCCTTTTATATACCTGAGAATGTGCTTGGTGGCCTGCTGATGTGTAACCTTTGGTGACTGCATACAACGATTGACATATCCCACAGCATACATTAAGTCCGGTCGTGTATGTGTGAGATATCTCAAACATCCAACAGTTCTTCGAAACTCAGTAGCATCCACATCTTCACTTCCATCCTCTTTTTAGTTTGAGCCCAGGTTCCATAGGAAACCTCGTGGAATTGCAATCCTCTAACCCAGACATCCTTAGTATTTTCTTGGCATAGTTTCGCTGAGTTATCTTGATCCCTGATTCTACTTGTGATACCTCCAGACCCAGGTAATAAGTGAGGGGTCCAAGATCACTCATCTCGAACATCCTTTCCATTTGTCTTTTAAACTGACTGATCTGGTGTTGGCTGCTTCCTGTTACCAGAAGATCATTACATATATCACGACTATTGTGATGTCTTGGGCTGCCCTTTTGATGTACACTGCTTGTTCCAACTTGCACTTGGTGAACCCATAACCTGTTAGCACCCCATCAAGCTTTGTGTTCCAAGCTCGTGGGGCCTGTTTCAACCCGTACAAAGCTTTGGTTAGCTTGTATACTTTCTCTTCGTGACCCTTCTTCACAAAGCCTTCGGGCTGTTTAACAAATACTTCTTCTTTCAGTTCTCCATGAAGGAAGGCTGTTTTGACATCAAGATGATGTACAATCCAGCCTTTATGAGCCGATAGAGCGATCACCAATCGAACGGTTTCCAACCTTGCTACCGGGCAAACACCTCATCGTAGTCTACCCCTTGTTGTTGGATATACCCTTTTGCCACGAGCCTTGCTTTGTGTCTTGTTATCTTCCCGCTTGCATCCTTCTTTATTTTGTAGACCCATTTTAGCCCTATGGGTCTGTGACCTGGTGGCAGACTTACTAGATTCCAGGTCTTGTTCCTTTCAATAGAGGCAATCTCTTCCTTCATTGCTTGATCCCACTCAGCCCTTCCACTTGCCTCTTGAAAGGTTTCGGGTTCTCCTTCACTTAACAGCAGCTCGTATACTTCAGTCAAGTTTTTGAATCCTTGAACTGGAGTGTTGTCGAATGTCTTCTCAGGAGCTCGGGAGGGATCTGATTTATTGCTGATCAGAGGAGTGCTTGAGCCAATTGGCCCTCTCTTTGGATTCTGGACTCGGGGCTGCTGAATTCTGAGTAGTCATCACCTTCTGGTTCAGTTTCCTGATTGCTTGGGTTGCCTTCTCCATGATCGGGACCCGCACTTGGTCATCTGCTTGTGCAGGTTGTGGAAATAGGACTTGGAATTCAGCTTCTAGTTCCCTTTCAGTTGTGCCCCAGTCCCAACTTCTGTCCTCCTCGAATCTGACATCTCGGCTCACCACCACAGTTCCTTTATTGACATTGTACATCCGATATGCTTTAGATCCAGATTCGACTCCCAAATGTACCATTGGTGTGCTTCGGTCATCCAACTTTCTTGTGAGGTGTGCAGGGGTTTTCACATGCCCCACCACCCCGAACACTGTTAGGTGTTCTATATTTGGCTTTCTTCCTTTTAGTAGCTCGTAGGGTGTTATTTCTTTCAAGACTTTTGTGGGTAGTCTGTTCAAAATGTAGACTGCTTGTGTTACTTGCCTCGGCCCAAAATTGTTGTGGCAGCTTCATAGCTTTCAGCATGCTTCGGGTAACATTCAGAACGGATCGGTTCCTCCTTTCCACAATCCCATTCTGTTGAGCGTGTATGGGGCTGTGGTTTGCCTTGCTATTCCTTCCTCCTCACAGAGCTTACTGAACTCCTTGGAGGTGAACTCTCCTCCTCGGTCGGTCCTCAATATCTTGATTTCCTTACCGAATTGGTTTTTTACCATAGCCTTGAACACCTTGAATCTTTCATACGCCTCATCTTTAGTCTTTAGCATGTGAACCCACATAAATCTGCTATGTCCATCTACAATCAGCATGAAATACCTATTGCCTGCTGGTGTGGTTGGGGCAATTGGTCCGCATAAGTCCATTGAGACCTGATCAAACGGTGCTAGGGCTTTGAAGGGAGACTGATCAGGGAAGCTTTGTCTCGAATGCTTTCCTGCCAGGCAGGCTTCACACATTCGATTTTGCTGAGTTATGGTAGGTACCCCTTCAACAGATTTCTTTAACTTCCTCATTGTTTCAAAGTTCAAGTGACCCAATCTGGCATGCCACAGCCAAGATGGATCCTTGATCTCGGCTTTCAGACAGGTTGGAGTTCCTCTCCTCAGTCCAATCTTGTATAATCTGTTAGGTGACCTTTGAACTCTCATTAGAACCGCACCATCATGGTCCCATGAGTGTCAACGTTCCCTCCTTGATCCTTACTTCACAGCCACCTTCTTCTGCTTGGCCTATACTGAAAATATTGGTTTTCAGATAGGGAATGAACAGCACATTTGTCAGCAGCCTCTGGTCCCCATTCTTGCATTCGAGCAAGATATTTCCTCTCCCTTTGATGGTGACACATGAGTTATCTCCAAATCTTACGGATCCCCTTGCAGAAGTATCTAGGGTTGAGAAGAGACTTTTCTAGCCCGTCATGTGGTTTGTGGCCCCTGTGTCCAGGTACCATGTGGACTCATCTCCTTCTGGGCTTCATAATTGTCAGGGAACACTTTCTCTTCACTGACATTTATCCATTCCTTGCTTATTTGGTCAGTCACGGTCATGAGAAGGGTGGGACCCTCTCCTATGTTGGCTTGGGTCAGGTTCACTTGTTCATCAGCTTTTCTGGTCGGGCAGTCCGCAGAAAATGCCCATAGGCATCACATCTGAAGCATTGAAGCTGGGATCGATCTTTCTTCGCTCTTTCGGGGTGTTTCCCTCCCTCATTCGAGTTTGGTCCCCGTCCATTGCTCTGCCACGCCCCCCGGCTCTGCCTCGGCCTCGTCCCCTCCCTCGGCTGTCTGACCCATTGCCCCGGCCTCCTCCTTGGCCTTTATCTTGCTTCCTTCTAGAATTCCACTCCTCATAACTTAGAAGGAGGTGGTCTTGACTGCTTCCTGTGCTTCGCCCGGAAGTTCTTTCTTCACAAGCTTTCAGCACCGCCCAACAATTTCTTGGAACCTTGCTGTCTTCAAGTCCACGAGCTGCTCGATCGTGGCAGCTATGTTGAGGAATTTTTTCTGGCACAGCAGTTAGAAGTTTCCTCACAAGTGTAGACTCATCGATGGTTGTTCCAAGTGCTGCCGATCGTGATGCGATCCCTGAGAGCTTTTGCCGCAAATTCGTCAATCCTCTCAGTTTCCTTCATAGAGGCTGCTTCAAACTCTGCCTTCAGAGTTTGTAGTCTGGCTTCCATTACGCGCTCAACACCCAATATCGGGTTTTGATTGCATCCCAGATCTCCTTAGCATGTTGACAATTTGCGACTTGGAGCACAAGGTCTTTGGCAAGGCTTGATAGAGGTAGGCGATTGCAGTGTTGTCCTTCCCATCCACCACCGATCCCTGGTTCTATCACTTCCCAGATTCCATGCGCTCGAAAGATAGCCTTGATTCTAAGGGACCAAATAGGGTAGTTGGTCGCCGTTAGAACCGGGCATTGGAACGGCAGGCCTTCCTCCCTCCTTAGCGTTTACGAGCTGTTTGTTGGCGTCTCCTTCAGCCATCGGTCTGGTCTTGATCTTGTATCGGCAGCTTGATCGGCTCCTTTGATTCAGCTACGTTCGTCCCCTCGCTCTGATACCAATTAAAGCAATTGGTATACAAAGCAAGATCAAACCAAACAGAAATTAACACACAAGATTATGGAATTCCTTCTCCAATTGTTATTGAGGTGCATGATTCCAATCCATCGGAATCAGCCCTTTAAATAAGCATAAAACATCCGACTATTATGCCTACAATTAATCAAACATAACAAAGTTTATCCTAATCCTTTTGGATAAACTTCTATGACAACTAAATCCCTTCTAGCTATCATAATTAACAAAAACAAATCAAGAATTAACATAAATACAAAACAGTCCCTTGACTATCAAGATTGGTCAACAATCTTCAAGCTGAATATCCAATTCCACCCATTTCAGTAAATGTTTTTCCATGCCTTGATTATTAAAAATGCATGGTTGAATCAGTTTGAGGCCTGTAATGGACACTATTTTCAATCAAATAAATTGATTTGAGACAAACATGAAGAATCAATCAGATAGATATCACTTCCTTTATATCATCATATAACACAACTTTTACCTACCATGTTTCTTTAAAATAAAACACTCAATACTTTCTCATAAAACAACAAATTTCAAAGGCACGAACAAACTTAAGTTCTATGACTGTTGATGCTTCCAAGATCCAAAACAACCCTAATCGTTGCCCTCTTCCTTCCTAACTTTTACAGTTTTTCCCCATTAATTCAACAACAAAATATCGCGAATTTGTAATACAATCTCTAATTATGACCTAAAAAAAAGATTTCCACTTCTATCGTATCTGCCGCTTTTACTAATCATTACTTGATTTGGAACTAATAAAAGCGTATTAACAGCAACATTGCTAGTGATTACCATCACCAAGATTCAACACGAAGGAATGGAAAGTCGACAACCATCAACAGCAATTGATCAAAAAAACTTCAAAAGGGAAACCGGCTCCAAAACAATCAACTAAGCTATTAATTGATTTGTGTGCTTAAAATTGAAGTTGCATTAACAGAAATGGCATTTATATGGTAGCTATGAACTGAATTTACCTGCCAAGGATTCGAAGCGAAATCCTCCCCGGCCAAGAGTAGGGGTGTTCATCGGATCGGATATCGGGTTTTTCGGGGTCGGGTTAATCGGATTGGAAAATTTTGAGACTCTATCCGAAATCCATCCGATCGAATTGGAGAATATCCGATCCAATCTATCCGAATTGGGATTCGGATATATCCGAATTCCCGAAAATCAAAAAACTTTATCATTGAATCAGACAACTGCATAAATAATTGAAGTCATTACCCATTAGACAGAAAAAGATTTAACAAAACTGATAAATTAACATGATCTGAGAATCTCATGTACTCATGTAGCTATTTCTCAATACAAGAAACTAATCGAAGAATATCACTTTCTCAAATCATCACTTTCTCAAATCACAATATATCAAAACCATATAACTAAAGCGCAAATTAGAACAACAAATATATATATGCAATCTAAAGAAAATTCTGGAACGTAAAGGAGTCACGACAGTCGGCAATCGGAATTCGGCGAGGGCTCGCAGGTGGTGTTCGACGAGGTGGTGTTACGCACGTGGAGTTTCGGCGCATGGAACCAGCGCATTTGGCACGGCCTAGGCTGCTGGAGGACGGCAATAGGCGATTGCCCCTAAGTGTATCAATTTTCGTAAGAATTGCTCCCCCGTTTGTTGACAGGAAGAGTGGACTGTCTAATAAGTTGAAGGAAAATGGGCTCCACAACTCGTTGAGCTCGGTTTCTATTTCGGTTTATTTGGAATCTAATAAACCCGAAACCGAAATTTTTTGAATGTGCTATCCGATCGACCCGAAATCGAATTAGTTAATCGGAATTCGGTATATCCACCGAATATCCGAATCTTACATCTTTTTTTCGGATTTCGAATACGGTTTCGATGTCGGATTTGTCGGATTTCGGATTTTGAACACTACCAAGAGATGAAATGAACCTACTCACACGAGAGCCGGTATTAATTATAATATATATATATTTTCAGTCTAAATAAATCTTGATAGATTCTAAAAATGTAAACTTTTTCATTTTTTATAATCAAGTCAGTTACTTTCCTAATTAAGTTATTCAGTTACTTTTGTGTTTAAATATTGTTTCTAAAAAGGTAATACATTTTATATAATTTGAGTGAATAATAAATATGACTGATTAAATCATAATTATATTTTTAACTAATATCTGACAAAAACAAAAAATAATATTAATAATTACTTAAAGTCACTATAAAAAAATTCACTCAACATTAATTACATGTATTACCTACATTCAGGTCAAAAACATGGAATTCAAAAATTAGACTTGAAAAAAAATATATATTTATAATTACTTACCTGCTCTCGTGTGAGTAGGGTTTCTTTCATTTCATCTCTTGGCCGGGGAGGATTTCGCTTCGAATCCTTGGCAGGTAAATTCAGTTCATAGCTACCATATAAATGTCCATTTCTGTTAATGCAACTTCAATTTTAAGCACACAAATCAATTAATAGCTTAGTTGATTGTTTTGGAGCCGGTTTCCCTTTTGAAGTTTGTTTTGATCAAATTGCTGTTGATGGTTGTCGACTTTCCATTCCTTCGTGTTGAATCTTGGTGATGGTAATCACTAGCAATTTGTTGCTGTTAATACGCTTTATTAGTTCCAAGATCAAGTAATGATTAGTAAAGCGGCAGATACGATAGAAGTGGAAATCTTTTTTTAGGTCATAATTAGAGATTGTATTACAAATTCGCGATATTTTGTTGTTGAATTAATGGGGAAAAACTGTAAAAGTTAGGAAGGAAAGGGCAACGATTAGGGTTGTTTTGGATCTTGGAAGCATCAACAGTCATAGAACTTAAGTTTGTTCGTGCCTTTGAAATTTGTTTGTTTTATGAGAAAGTATTGAGTGTTTTATTTTAAAGAAACATGGTAAGGTAAAAGTTGTGTTATATGATGATATAAGGAAGTGATATCTATCTTGATTTGATTCTTCATGTTTGTCTCAAATCAATTTATTTGATTGAAAATAGTGTCCATTACAGGCCTCAAACTGATTCAACCATGCATTTTTAATAATCAAGGCATGGAAAAACATTTACTGAAATGGGTGGAATTGGATATTCAGTTTTCTGCCTTAAGCAAACACAGGCCTTGCAGATTGATTGACCAAAACATAGGATATTTGATATGATTTACTACTTGATACAGTTTGATCAACCACATCTATAGATTTGAAATGATACTCGTTCATGTATGCTATTTTTTCATGCTCAACATCTTTGTAAAGAATATCAGTTTCCTGTTTATGTCAAAAAAAAGTACTAATTTGAGAAAATTGTTTCACAATGTTTTCATGAAGACAGGGCAGGTATCTTGGACTATTATAATGTCTGGAAGGAGTCGTATGCCTC
Source organism: Mikania micrantha (assembly GCA_009363875.1). Lineage (NCBI taxonomy): Eukaryota > Viridiplantae > Streptophyta > Magnoliopsida > Asterales > Asteraceae > Mikania > Mikania micrantha. Next base: position 24,452 of record SZYD01002525.1, read on the forward strand.
GAGGGCCCCGTGACGGCCCAATTCCAGTGGTGCATCGTGGCCCACCTCACCCTGCTGTTCTTGAAGAAGAACTTGAACTCCAACATCATGACATACAACGGATTGTGGCAGAAAATGCACATGTGGTTGAAGAAAACGTCACCCTTCAGAGGGAGTTGACTGCTGTCAAAGACGAGATTCATAGGCTAGGCCAAATCATTCATTCCAAACTGCATGCAGACAGAGAAGCACGGGCCCGAGATTTAGTTGAGAGAGGAATGAAGCTTGAGGCTGAGCTTCGTGATGTGGAGCCTTTGAGGGCAGATGTCAGTCATTTAAGAAATGAAGCTAAAAAATTAAATTTGTTGAGGCAGGAATTATCTAATCAAGTTCAAAGTCTTAGCAGTGATAGCAGTAGATTGAGGGCTGAGAATGAGCAGGTAGTGGGTATGAAGAGTGATATTGATGGGATGCGTAAGGATCTTGCAGAAATGAGGTATTTGTATTGATTTGATTCTTTTTCTTTTTTTTCTTTAATTTGGTGATGTTATATTTTATTATTTATGCAGGAAGGATTATGATATGATGAAGCAAACAAACGAGGAGCATATGATTCAAAAGGAAGCAATGGAGAAAAATCTTATTTCAATGGCACGTGAGATAGAGAAGCTCCGAGGGGAGCAGATGAGAGCACGTGGACTTGGTATGTAATTATATGACCCCCTTCATCGAATTCAAGGGTACTTGCTAAACAATAAGAACAACAAGTGTGTGTTTTTAAATGAATGTAGGTGGTGGAGGATATGGAAGCCCTGATATGAGGTATCCAGGTGGCGGATACGGTGGTGTGTATGGCGCTGCTGGTGGTTGGGGTTCTTATGACCTTCGAGGAGGAGGAGGACTGCCACGCCATTGATGTTGTCAAGTCAACATCTTCATCTGCTGTTTGAAAAGAAAACTTGTCAACTTAAAGTGAAATCTACACTTGGTCTGATGAATGTAATGGTAAAGTAATGTAATTCTGTGGGTTTGATGATATCTATTAACTTGGCTGCCTGGTGGTTTAAATTAGCAAATAAGCCGCTTGATTTCAATCCAAAACACAACATATAAAATGGAACCAAAAGAATAACAGCACCATGGATGTTAACGAGCCGAATCGAGCGACGGTTTGCTCGTGCTCAGTCCATTTAAAAACCGGACGGTTTATCTTGGTTCGGATTTGCAAATTGAGCCAAATGTTGTGCTCATTGGTCGACTTATTCTAAAACCAAGCTTTTTGCACGGTTCGGCTTGACTTGATTTAAAATTAAATTTAATGCAAATTTAAAATATTTATATCAATTTCAAACTGAATAATTAAAAAATATTAAGTTCAACCACATAAAAAAAATGATGTTTGTAAATTACAAACTGTTGTAATATGAAAGCGTAAAAACTTTTAAAATATCTGAATAGTCTATCAATACCATCATTCATTAGTTTGAATACACTGGATGCTTTGAATCAAATAGATTGTACATATTTGATTAGTTATCAAAAAGTGGTGGACATGACAATGACGCGTGACCCGGGATATCACCTGGCTTTGTGTCCGAGCCAAAAGGGTTTTACGCTGGAAGTTAAAGCTTTCTGCCCGGTTTTTCCCTCGAACGGTTGTTTGACAAGTCTTCGACTTCACCAACTTGGCTTGTAAGGAGGGTTGGATAGAGCCTCCGCTCAATCGCAGCATGGGGAGCCTCTCTAATCCACTGAAAAATACACATCTGCAATTGTAGCATGAGTGTAAGGCTGAGGTTTCGATACTCAGTCACTACACTCTGAGGCTGCTTCAACCGTCGTTCTAAAAAACAACTTATTTGAGGTTGCTCCTTTTACGTCGGATGGACATTTGAATCAAACAAAAAGATTCGAATCAAACGAATGAGCCAAAAGTGCAACTATCTAAGCGAGCGACGAGTGAGCTTACCTTGACTTGTTTATAGACTGAACTAAGCATGCTTGGCTTGTTTAAATATAAGTAAAATTCGAACGAGCTTTTTCCAAGCGAGCATCGAACGGGGATCTTTTTAGACAGTCCTAAACAACATCACATCAGCTTATGCCAAGCTTCAGTTATACACATTTTGCTTTTGGTGGCTGATCCCGACGTTTAATCTTTTTTCATTTTGATTTTGAGGCTGTGCTCCAACAAGTAATTCGAGGTCATTTCGAAACAGGAACTGAATGGTCAATTTCAAGTTGTACATAATCAACTAAGTTGTGATTTCAGAAGAGATCCGCCGATATTAGCCCCACACGTTTAAGTTTCAGAGCAAGGAATGAAGATGTGCATTGGATAAGAATCAAGTCTTGTTTAATAATGTAACATATGAGAGTGAATTTCAGTTCAATATGATTAAGAATATCAGAAATATGGATGAATATAGTTGACTAAAACAATTAGTTTTTGTGATTTAGTCCTAGTCACCACATTGGTTTTAAAAGCAAGCAACAAGGCCGATGTGTTGAAGGGAGGTTTAGTGTAAATAGACGATTAAAAGTAATTGGTGAGGTGAGGAGTACAATTTTGAAAATCTTATTTTTAATATAGAGAATAAGATTTCTCCTTTCTCATAGCATAAATAGTTTGAAAAATAGATGATATTTAACTTATTTCATATTGAAAATATGTAGAATTACATTTAAAAGAAATATTAATAGTGACCATCTATTAAAAGGTTTACTCTATAACTAGAACAGATCTTCGCTGTTGAAGATCCACATGAAAAATGTAAAACTATAGTCAGTTTAATCAAGAAATCAGATTTAGGGATCTTCATGTCCTGAACAAGTTGTCGTTGTAGAACTGGATTTAGGGGTATTCGTGTTCTCAACCATCATGAAATCAACTTCGTTGATGTTGCTTCATTTTCCAATTATCGGTTTGGATATTGTGTCTCTTTATCTACTAAGTTGTGATTTTAGGCTTAAAGTTTGCCCATGTTGCTTTTGCTTCCAATTTATGTAATGTTTTTTTTACTGAAATATTGTTACTTATGTATACTTGGCATTTTTTATCTACACTTTTTTGGTTTTATGTTTGATACGAAGCATCCAATTGTTAATGCCTTCTCCATAACCTTTATCAAGCTGCCATGTTGGTGGTTTTGAAATGATTAAGGGGGTGTTTGTTTGGATCTGAATACATCTGAATCTGAACCATTCAGATTCAGACTGTTTGTTTCACTAAAAAATATCACGTCTGAATGGCCCCTAACATCTGAATGGAGATCTGAATGGTTCAGACCTTAACACAAGTCTAAAAGAAATTTCACAATGGGTCGTTTATACCTTTTTCATTTTTGCCCTAGTTCCTCTCCTTCTTCCAGATTCACGTTCACAGCTCCCACCATGCCCTCGATCTCCTCCTCCCACCCCAGCCCCCGTCGATCTCCGCCTCCCAACGCAGCCCAGTCGATCTCCGCCTCCCACCACAGCCCCTGTCGATCTCCGCTGCTCCACACCGTCGACCATCTGATCTGGTACTCTCTCTCTCTCTCTCACTAGAGCACTGTAGATCGGTCGCCGCCGGCGGTTCAGAAGCTCCGGCCGCCGTTGGTTCAACCACCTATCGCCCGTTATTGTAAGCACCTATCACCAGCAACTTCAGTCGCTGCGTCACACACCTATCGCCGTACCTCTCGTCCGGTATTGTAAGCACGATTCTATTTCTTTTTTTTTTCTGCGATTTTGATGCTCTGATTTTTGATTTATTTCTTTTGCTGTGATTATATTTTGTTGGAGCTGTGATTATATTTTGTTGGTGCTGCACGATTCTATTTTGTTGGTGTTGTGATTGTTTTGATTTGTTTTCTTTTGTTGTGATTGTAATGTTTTGTGATTTGTTTGATCTTGTTTCTATAATTTTGTTCAACATGGGTAGAAAACTTGTTTCTATAATTTTGGATGCGTGAATTTTATCATGAGTGGATTTTATTTTGTATTTATTATTTGTATTATCACCGGAAAAAAAGACTTCAGAATGGTAAAATAGTCATTCTGTCAGATGTGCAACCAAACAGTCTTAACTGGTTCAGTACTTAATGATTCAGACCCTCTTAATCATTCAGACATCTTAACTATTCAGCACTTAATGATTTAGATGCTACCAAAAGGCCTCTAAATGAATCTAACATCTAATTGTATAAGCACGTGTTGTTAAGAATTCGTACTTATAAGGGAGGTTATTTGAAATTTGCTATTAATATAATACATTAATTTAACAAAAACTATTTGAATTTCATAATTTGGATTATTTTGTTGTGTAAAGAAATGGGATGTAGTCCATAGAGGTTATTTAAATTTGGATTAATGTATGGTGTATTTTTATTTTTCTTTTGATTCAAGTATATATATTAATTTGTTTGATGATTACCGATGTTCCTGCTTGGCAGGTTATTGGTGTATACATCTTGCTATCACTATGTCAAATAGTTAGTAAGTTTTCATTTACAAGTTATCGTTGTTTGTTTCATTGTTGTGTTAAATAGAGTTAAGAATGACTTGAGAAATGAAACACTTGCTTTTAGTAATATCTAAAAGTTAATGATTTGAGTTTATGCTGAATTAAAAAGTAGCTGAAAGCATAAGCTTAGTTGGAGATGTAAATTAATGTCTACAACTTCCTTTTAGAAGCAAACATGTATGTAGTTTGCAATCGAATTCTAAAAAAACAAGTCACTTAGGGTTTGATGGTACCAAAAGTGCATTTGTTCTAACGATACTAAGGCGTGTGAAGATGATCTTTTCTAAAATATAATGAAGGTTTAAGTCTCATGGTAAACAAAAAAGGTGAAAAAGGTTGCTTGTTAAAAAAAAACTTAGGTGTTGCCAATGTTAGATAATTCATATCATTGAATACCCACACCGAAGCACGTTACTATTTACTAGTTATTGTAGAAAATCGTAGGACCTCCCATACTCATGGTGGAAATCAAACTGCCCCATACCCAATATTATTTACATTTACAATTATTCGTTAAATTAGAGGTAGGAAAAAAACTGGACCCGGAACCGACAACCTGAACCGGAACCGGTCATACCCGAACCGGTGGGTACGAACGGGTAAGGTTTTTCAGACATATTAGAACCGGAACCGAAACCGGAAAATCGGAACTGGTTCCACCTGAACCCGGCCAAAGCCCGAACCGGAACCGGTCAAAAATCGGTTGGAACCGGTTAAAACCCGGAACCGGAACCGGGTATTGACTTTGTTGACTAGAACTGGAACCGATTGGAACCGGAACCGGTTCCAAAAAAACCCGATTTGTGCACCTCTACGTTAAATCACGAAGGTACGCATACGTAACTCAATAAGTTTCGTATGTAACTTATAAAGTTACATATTAACATATATGTAATCAATATGTGTAGCATAAAAATTACATATATGTAGTAATCTAAAATACATATTTATTTAATTTTTTTCTTTTTTACATTTCTTATCTTATATTAAAAAGAAATAAAAAAGAAAAAATGAAAACAAAATTTAATTGGTAATGATGTGATTAGTTTTCTTACTTTTCTCCAAAATGATGTTTTATTAAGAACCCTCCCCAATATATATATAGGGAAGTGTTCAATATTTCAAATTCATGGCTCATATAGAGTTTAAGGATTTTCTCTTTAAGACTGGGTTTTCATTGGATTCAATTCCTATATATATATATATAGAGAGAGAGAGAGAGAGAGATGATAAAAAATTAACTCTTTCTTATTGCGTTAACCGAATAACTACGTCTTATTACTTTGGGCCGACGTTAATGTAAATATAAAAGTAGGTGTTTTCTTATAATATAAGCGGACCCTACATTAATTAAAAAATACGTATACCTTTATATTATACTTTAATGTGGGCCCAAAGTAATAAGATGTAGTTATTCGGTTAACGCAATAAACATTGGTTAACATTTGATCATCTCCCTATATATATATATATATATGATAACAAAGTGACTTGAACAACCAAATTAAAACTCTCAAAGCATTCACAATCGATTTCTCATCTCATCCCTATAATTTAATTAAACCTCACTATCTCACACATTTATCCTTTTTTCAATGTCATTCTCCATATCTACTTGACATCTCATTTAAAAAAAAAAAAAAACTTGTTTAAATCTTTATTGTTACTTTTTACTCTCATTCATAGAACCACTCATAAAAATAATATAAGGTTAAACCTTAAATACGAAAATGAATGTAGGGGATGGAGATGGGACGAGACACCTCACATGGGAGAAATTTTGTAGTTTTCATAATTCTCCTACAATTTAAAGATGACAAAGCTATTGTGGATGCTTTTAAACTAAATTAGTGATTTTAGTATTAAAAATATAAATACAGAATAAAACCGTAATTTACCATGCAAATTATATTATACCTACCTCAAAGCAATGCAACCAAATGCTCTTGTTCACCTAAACAAAAGAAAAGAAGAAAAATGCATTTTCTGTTCTTTACCTGCTACAAACAAACCAGATACTCACCTAAACGCCAAAAATAGTATTATACTATTATTATCAATGCACGAGATACAAGTCCTCTAACATGATGTACATGTCATTCCATCCTAAGATTAATGCTGTTTCAACATTCTCACAACTCCTTTCGGCATACAACTATTAATGCATAGCCTACTTAGAGCATAAAAAACAACACTCAATTATATATATATATATATATATACACAGGTGTAGCAGGCTGCATGTACCAGCAAACAGAGAGGTTAAAAAATGCCAGAATACTGTGTAACAGGCGGTACTGGCTTCATTGCAGCTTACATTATCAAATCGTTGCTTGAAAAAGGTCATACAGTTCGAACCACTGTCAGAGATCCAGGTACACCTTTTCTTTACCACAATTTGTGAATACTAAATTGGTTACTCCTATTAAAACCAACAAAGCACCCTCTCTATCTTATATAAGCCGGAGGACTCCTACGAAGCAGCCTCTCTATCTTATTTCTAGATAGGGTAAGGTGTGTCTTTTATATTTTCTCCCATATTCCACTCAAAGTGGAAGTTTAGCTGGGTATGCTTATTGTTGTATTTATATAGGGGTTGTATCTTATGAAAATCCAATTTTAAAGATAATATATATATATATATATATATATATTCTCTCTCTCTCTCTCTCTATATATATATATATATATGGGTATGCTTGTAGAGTTGTAGTAGTAGTAGTAGTTGTAAACCCATATATATATATATATATATATATATATATATATATATACGGGATGGTTCCATTGTTAACACTCCCTTATAGCGTTAACCCATTAACCCGGCGTTTTTTTGCCCGAATCTTTGTTTTTTTGTCATTGTTTTTGTTATATATAAATAGTGGGGTTTCTTTTTTTTGTTTTTGCTAATTCATCACCGCTTAGAAATTAAATCAAAGTGTAAGGAACTGTAAGTTGCTTACACTTACTTACATCAGTTAGTGTAACTCAAACTTACAATTGATTTAATTTCTAAACGGTGATGAATTAGCAAAAACACAAAAAAAAAAAGAAACCTCCCTATTTATGTACAATTAAAACCATGGCAGAAAAAACAAAGTTTCGGGCAAAAAATGCCAAGGTTAACGGGTTAACGTTATAAGAGAGGGTTAACATTTGATCATCTCCCTATATATATATATATATAATTTTCAGAAAGAATTATGATTAGGTCAAAAAACCATGAACTTACGACTTGCGCCTTCATTTTCTATATATATATATAGGGAGGTATTCTATTAAGAACCACTTTTATGTTAGGACTTGAGAACTGCATAATACACTTATACATTATGCTTTAAGTTTTGTACATAGAGTGGTTATTTAAAAGAGTAAAATAGTAACTTCTCATACTTTAAAGAAAAATTACTTTTATACCCCGAAAAAATATAGACCAAAATTAGTTCCTTTGGTTCTTTCATATTTAGTAGTTCTTAATAGAATAAGTCCCTATATATATATATACAATTTTCAGGAAGAATTGTGATTAGGTCAAAAAACCATGAACTTACGACTTGCGCCTTCCAAGAAAATGTTCATTTGTAACAGGAAGATTAGAAAATGCATCGCTCTTCTGTTAGTGTTGTATAGCGAATCTTATTGACTTGACGAACGTCGCCTAATCCCATACATCAAACACATTTACTGCAAAACTCTTTAATGAATGAGTCTCATTGAATACTCAAAAACCTATCCTAATTTTGTATGTCCATTGAAAAATTACAACATTTTTTCTTACCTTAGGTTTTAATGGTACCACAGTTTGTCTCAGACCATTTTGCTATCTAGTCTTATACTTAAACAAGACAATCTTGAAAGTTATTTTGACTACAACTTTTTACGAATCATTGTTTATTAGAAAATAGTACGAATTTAATTATAACTTGGAAATTTTAGCAAAAATGTAGCACGGAAAAAAGTTTCACGTAATTTACAAGTCTTTTTCTAGTCATTTGTTTAGATTGTAGAACAATTGAAGATGGAAATTAAATACTATTTTAGCCCTAAGAAAGACTACTTGAATTGGAACCAGATTACATCATTCAAGATGGGTTTGTTTTGATCTGGTTTTCAGTGATTCTCATCATATGTTAACGGCATAAAAACTTGATATATTTAACTAACCATCTTCCTGTTTATATCATTAGAGTATGTATCCTTAAGGCAATCATGGTATGTTACATTCCTTGAATGTTAGTCAATCCAAAACAAGATGGACAAGTCACATAATGTAAAAAATTATTTTTTAGCTTTTTCAAATTTAATCAAATTACATAACATAAAGTTATAAAGTATCAATGATTTAACATTTCTCATTCAAACTACACTCTCCCTTGTTAAGGGCGACTTCAGTGACACGAGAACAAGGGGACAAATAACTTAAAAGAGAGAATATTAATCTTTCCAACCACCAATTGATGATTTATGATTCAGATTTCATTCAAAATTGATTGAAAATCACATATAGTCATGAACATAACAATATGACTGATGCATTTATTTTTACCTATCTTGATTCAAGATGACAGTTTACGGGTGCACAAACACAAGTATTATGACAATTTAATAACATTTTATGCAACTATTTCTTCTCATCAGAAAATGTGGAGAAAGTAGGATACCTGTTGGAGATGAAAGGGGCCCATGATAGACTAAAGCTTATGAAGGCTGATCTAATGGAAGAAGGAAGTTTTGACCAGGCTGTAATTGGTGTTGATGGGGTCTTCCACACTGCATCTCCTGTGATTGTTCCATACGACAAGAATATCCAGGCAATTTTTACCTTTAAATTTGTATTGATTTCAAAAACCTATAGGATCAGGAAAAAAAAGAAGCTCTGGTGCTTCTAAAGTTCAAAGGTGATATAAAAAATATTGCAACTTTTATAACCACCATTTTCCCGTCTGAATGTCTTAAGCAGTTTAGGCCTACTTTAAATATTCAATTAAAACAAAAATGTTGCAGGCATAACAATGCTATCATTTACAGGAGACATTAATTGATCCATGCATAAAGGGAACTATGAATGTGATGACATCATGCAAGAAAGCAAAAAGCGTAAAAAGGGTAGTGCTGACCTCGTCCTGCTCTTCGATCAGATACCTTTATGATGTCCAACAAATTTCTTCTCTTAATGAATCACATTGGAGCGATACTGAATACTGCAAACAGTACAATGTAAGAGAACATTTGCAACTTTAAAGTTCTCTTTCAGTGAATTAGTCTTAATGATCATCATTTGAACTACCTTTAGTTGTTGATTACACTCAGCTTTGGTATGCATATGCAAAAACAATAGCAGAAAAAGATGCATGGAGTGTGGCAAATGAGAATGGGATTAATCTTGTGGTAGTAAACCCTTCATACGTGGTGGGTCCATTGCTTGCACCACAACCAACTAGTACACTTAAGATGATACTTTCCTATGTCAAAGGTAATAAAAACAATTTTGGGTTAGTACATTACTTGTATGAATGTAGGATTAATGTTTTGAACTAGAAATAGAAAAATGAACATGTTGGGTGGATTTGGTAACGATCAGTATTTGAAAAAGAGATAACAAAATCCAACAACTTTTACTAATTTAGAAATTGAGCTACACAAACTTTTGTTTATCAGGAGCCGTAGAAGAATACCCAGACATGACAGTAGGATTTGTGCATATTGATGACGTGGTGGCAGCTCATATTTTAGCAATGGAGAACAAAGAGGCTGCAGGCAGACTCATATGTTCAAGCACAGTGGCTCACTGGTCTGAGGTCCTTCAGATGCTTAAATTAAAATATCCATCTTATCCTTATGTAGACAAGTAAGCACACATTTATCTAGAAATTATCCAATATTAGATGTTCCATGTTACTTACCAAATATATGTGAACTCCAATAGATGTAGTAGCCGAAAAGGGAATAGCAACCGACATTGCATGGATAACAGCAAGATATTACAACTAGGATTACCTCCGCTGAAAACACTTGAGCAAATGTTTGATGACTGCATCAAAAGTTTCCAAGAGAAGGGATTTTTGTGATGTTTATCATAACTAATGAAGTAATAACATCCTACAATATCATATTGTTTATGGTATATGTAGTGACTGAATCTTTTTCCCTTTCATATATGAAAAGCTTATATTCAAGATACAGAATTCTGACAACTTACCATGGTATTGGATGATTGGATCTGCAAAGTAGGGCTCTGGTATATAATCCAAATTAAGCCACACGTTCAACAGGAAATGATATTATTTCGTTATAAAGAATAAATAATAATAATGATAATAAAAAACTGATACGGCGGAATGAAAACCATAGCCTTTTCTAGTTTGTGAACTGTAATGTAACACACAAATTAACATAAATCTATGATTGAAATCAAGTAAAACTGAAACATTTGGTACCTTTCATTGCATCAAGAAGACCAATGTGAAAAACTAAAGTACAAGTGTCACACTCCCAATTTCTCACTCGTGGTGTCAGTTCACGTGGGTGTGACGTGGCCAGAATCACAGCTCATGGTCATATAGAACAACTCTATATGCGTTTTCAAATACATGTTCAACATACACTTAGTAAAATAGTTTGCAGCGGAATATTAAATCAGATTGCAGCGAAATAAATAATGTCATAACATGCAGTGGAAAATCATAAGTTTAATACAACCTTGTTTCAAACAGAATAAAAGTTAAATTGTTTTCAAAAGACAGGAAATCAAATGTATGCGGGGTCCTATGCTCATATCCCCTAAGTGCTTTCCTGCTTCATGTGTCTGTCATGCTAGTTACCTGAGAATACAAGTTTAGAAAAAGTGTCAACACAATGGTTGGTGAGTTCACAGGTTTTGATACACATATATAGTAAGAAATCATGTGTCATGCTGTTTATCAAATGTTAGTACCGAGCCCTAAGCTCCAAGTGTGAGTGCGTCACTACCGAACTAGACTTTTTTGTCATTGCCTCCACTGTGTCTCGTGTACACAGTAAGTTAGGTCAGAGTTTCACGGGTTATGACACTCAGTCAATATTGGGCCCCGTGGGGTTAGTCACACCCAAACGGATCCATTCAAATCTACCACGTTGTTCGTACATTAACGGTAAGACTTTGTGAGGGTTTGTTATGAGTTCAACACTTAATGTTTGTCTAATAACCCAGCATACACAGTAAAATGGTTGTCATAGTATAAATGTTTGACTCGATGCAACTAGTATTCTCCCCCTATTTGAAAGCGTTTGAAAAGAGTAAAGAGGGGTCGTAAACTCACCTTAGTGTGCGAGTAATAGAATGCGTAAGCTCCTCGAGTAGTAAGCGCGTCGGTCACCGGCAACCTATATTGTATACCGTACGTGAGTTTGTGTAAGTGACTGTGCTCATGCTCGTGTTAGTGCTCGTGTTCGTGTTAGTGCTCGTGTTTGTGTCCGAAAACCCTTGGTTGTTCATGTTTGTCCGTGTCGGTTCACAATGACCGTGTTAGCTCATGTTGGTCCACATTGACCGTGCTTGACCGTGTTTGACCAAAGTTGACTGTGTCAAGTCGACGACCCATTGGTGAACCGTGTGACGGTTTGTGAATCGTGTAGCAATCGTGTAAGTGCTCGTCGTGTGCAAAACGCGCAAGTCGCGTCTATGGACAACTTACTATTTATAGTAAGTTTCCATTTATGGAAAGTTCACAAAGCATATCGATTTTAGAGTTCTAGCATGCTCATTAGTCCTACGTTATCATGTTGACACACAACACATCATCATACGAAGTCACATAAGTCGTTTATAACATGTTTGCACACAAAAGTTTCCTAAAATGAAAAGTTTCCGTTCCTAGCATACGTGACATTGGAAACCATCTAACTTAGCATATGTTCATCATGTCAAAACATAATAAATCACTTAGCATGCTCAAATCACACAAAATGTTTACAAATTGTTTTTTGTAAAAATAAAGTTACTATAAATAGTAACTATGACATTTTTCATACAAATGATTACTCTAAGTCATTCTAATCCATTTTTACACCATAAATCATCACAACATGCCATTTAGCATCATTTAAACATACGAACATAGTCCATGTCATCTTTTAACAATACTTCATTAATAAAAGTTACTAAAAATAGTAACTATGCTAACTTTGACCATAAACATTATTGAAATCATATTTCAAGCATCCTAATCATCATAATATCATCCAAGTAGCAATTTCATATACATGCATGACCATCCATATCATCCATAACACTATTTTGTAACTAAAAAGTTACTATAAATAGAAAGGTTTGTAAAATCATGTTTTCAGCCATTTAAACTAAATCTAATCATGTAGCATGCTCCCAATATCATCTATGAACATAACAACATACTCAAAATCATCCCAACAATCATGGATCATACATGCATGGCAATCTTTCAACATTTTATATATAAATCATGAGTTTATCAACACCCAACATATAGATCATCATGAAACACCATTATATCATCATGGATCATCATTTATCATAGGAATATCAACAAACCCAGATTCAAATGGGTGAAAATTCGTGCATGTGAGTCTAGTGAGCTTGCATGTGTGTGTAATAGATGTGAAAGTGGGTTTTGAGCATGAAACTACCTTCCAAAGCTTCAAAGTTCCTGAGATGTGATGAGGACAGCCTCTAGGCCTCCTGGTTTGTGGTATCTTGCAGCAACAAAGAGATGGTGTAGTGGTGATCGATCCCCAACTTCCTTCTTCAAGATTCTAATCTTCAAACCAAGCTTCCACAAGCTTGTTAATGGTTTCTAACAGAAGAAAAATGGAGTTTTATGGTGGGGAAGACGAGAATGGTCGAAATATGACGCGCATAGTCGAGTAAAATGATGAAAGGGAGTAGACTAGCCATAATGGTCTTGGTTTTATAAAGATTTGGCGTCTGGATGTCGTCGCGTACCGCGGAGAGGGGTCCAAGATTCCTTCCGCGTAGCGCGAAGTAATTCGGGATTCAAATTTTCCCGAAACTCGTCGCGTATTGCGATAGAGTCTCTAGTGGGACATCGCGTACCGCGATGGGTCCACAGAGAGCCCAATAAGCCCAATTCAATGCGTTTGATCCATTCGTTTCCGTTTCCACGTCTACGAATTATCGTTTGGTCTCGTTTGAACTTCCAAGTTCAATGTGTGAGTGTGTCGTGAGGTTTCAAGTGTTGTGTTACACAATGTGCTAGACGTGCACCAACGTTCGTATGTTTTGACACGTGTGTGCTGTTTGTCGATAATTTCACGAATTATCTGGTTGTGTGTCGGTGTTTGTACTGTCGTGCCACGTGTACATAAACCATTTAAATGAATATTTAAATTAATAGTAAGCTGACCTGGAAAAGCATATCAATACGACAATGCCTAAACCCATCTGTCACAATTGTATTCGAGAATTACATCATTAATGACGAAATCACATGTGGTCGTGCTTGAAATCCACGTTGATTTGATGATTTTAATTATTACAGGTTGATAGTATGCGAAAAATGGCGTTAGTAGATCGCAAAGAAACATCCATCACCTAATTCTTATTCAAATAGATGACCAACCGATTTCATGTCTAGAATCGTATCTCGGAAATGAAGAAAATGAGTGTAAGCAAAATCGCGAAACGAGGCTCCGATTTCAAGATACACTGAATCGAAGATAGTGTTAAATAAGAGATCATATATTTTGAACTCTTTAGGTATTGAAATTATAACCATTGGAAAGAGATCAAAAAATCGTGAACGTAGGCGAAAACCGTGCGTAAAACGGAGTTCGTATGCTCCCGGAATCGTGAAACGAAGAAAATAAAAAAAAATCAAGGAAATGGACTGGGGAGTTACGCCCCAGGCCAAACCTCCGCCTGGGGCGGTACGCCTGGAATGGTATGTCGGCAAAACTTGGTTTAAACGATCAGATTGCTTGGAAATTATCAATTCTTCAATATTTTTGATCCCTTTCACCTCCAGAAGAACTAGAACCCTTCTGGAATAGCAAAAACTTCATTTCAAAGCCTTTCAAACCTCTAGATCACACCCAGGAACGTTGTTACAAGCTCTGATCGTTGTTTTACCCGCAGAAATCCGTCAGATTAGGTAACGGTTCATTTTAATCTTCTAGCTTGATTTTTATTGATTAGATCTTGTTTTTGAACGTAATGAGATAGTTAGGGTTGTTGATTATTTTCCTAGATGATGGCTAGGATTGATTATAAACGAAGAACTCGAACTGTTAACGGGTAAATCCTTGTTTTGAGCCGTTGTAATGCCCGGTTTTCATAAAACCACAATAATGGTTATAATGGTTTAAACCATTTGAGTGTAACAATTATTATGATTGTCTTGATCATTTTCTTGAAATGCTAGGTTAAATTCAAGTATTTCAAACTAATGACAAGCATAAAGATAATCACCGGAATAACGATCTGATGTTTATGATAATAGTCAGATTAGTACATTGAGCATGTTTATTAAACCTATTTTAATATCACATTCTCATGTTTCATGATACCTAAATGATCAATAACAAGGATTGATTATTCCTAAGCCAGAAATTCATCTAGGAAATCGTTAGTGAAATAATCAACAATCAACATCTATTTGATTAATCCGAAAAAGTCGTGATTAATCCATTAAGTCATAAACTCCTTAATAAGAACCTAAATCATTATAGGTTCCTTGTTTATCGCACTTTGTGCAATATTAATTTAAGGAGGCTGATTAAGGATTAAGATCAGCTTGATGACTTGAACTACGATTCCTTGTTATAAAAAAAATCAAGGAATATTCTGATAATCTAATTCAAATTCAAAGAACTCATAAAACATTAATGAATTGCAGAATCCTCTTCATATTTTGTGTGAAACTTCAATAACATAGGTGAGACTCATAACCCCTTTTCTTTTCTTTTGCCAATAATGCGGGGTGGAACATGTAAACTATTGATAAGTCAAACATTTTAAACTATTGTGGAAGCAAACTATTGATACAATGCAAATCATTTACATGTTTTGGTTATACAAATGCTGAATGATGCTATTCTTATGCAATATCATTAACTTGATTCGTCAAGCCCCCGGTAGTACTGGTATGGTCCATATGCGGGAAACCGCGAACACAAAAACGCGTGCTCCAACTGTGGGTTGGACACCACACGAACTGGATACACGTGGTGTATCACACATGGAAAGCTATTGCAATAGGTTTGATATTTGCATGCTCATTGGGTTTGTATTTCAATACATTTATATGATGAGCTTGTGCTATAATTTCTACTCAAGTTTATACAAAATATGTTAACTCAAAATGTCAAAGTACCTACCTGATCACTTGTGATTACTATATCATGAAAATCATTGTTTGAACAATCATTTTAAATCATCAAAACTTATGTTTCTCACTCAACTATTCGTAGTTGACTTTTATCTACATGTTCCAGGTTACAAATCACCCACCAGCTCAAGAACGGTGGAGCAAGTATCTATGCAAACCAGAAGTCAAGGGAGATCTTCAACTATGGCTATGTAATCATTACGTCACGCGCCGTGGATTCCGCACGCGGCGCAGGGTATGACACCATCCAAGGTGGCTTGTTTTCTTCTTCTACAATCCCACTTAGTGTTTGACCACTATCATCATCATCACTATCACTCAATGGATTAAGAGTGAACTCCTATCTGAACCAATTGGAGCCACATAGAACGCCTTTTTGTGGGGTGACCACTGTGGGGTTTTGTGGTTTTCAGTGAGGTGATGACGTGGCAGGAAATTTCAGTGGGGAGGAATTTTCAGTGGGGTGACCGTTGTGGATGGTCTAATGTGAGCTGGTCGTCTTTTTTTTTTCTTCTAAATTTTTATATATAAGGAGAATACATGTGATCATTGCATTGCATGTGAATAGCGAAGATTATTAAATAAATATATATATTTTTCAACAAAAAAAAATTATGCATGGTTGGCTTGCTTGTTAGAGGTATGATTGTTCAATGGAAGGTTGATGTTTCAATTGCGTCAAACAACTTTTTTTTTTGTGTGTGACAGTCACGTTTATGACAAGTACGCTTTAGGGTTTTATGTCAGAGTGACAACAAATCTGACTTACTTTTATATATTCGTTTTGATTTAAAAAATCATGTCTTCGTTCTGATTTTTGCAATCGTAACGAAATTATGAATGCAACGCTCCCACTAGTTCATTTTATACTAGTTTACAAATTACCTTTTCTATTACACACGTTTAATAATTAAAACTATAATGCAACTAATATAAATTTGTTTAGTATAAATTATATCAAACTAGTAATTTTACCCTACAATAATAAAAAATTATTGTACATAAATGTTGTTATGGTATCAAACGCTTTATTGTGTGCACCATTCGAGCCTTTCATGGTCCAGACAGAGGCTAATGATGTTTAACTCACCAAATATCTTATAATCAGTTGCTAGACAATCTTAACCAACCTTTATAAGTTCATCATATTTGTACATGTTCACTGTTCCAAAAAAACATAACGTAACAAAATAAAATTCCAACTAACTAGTTGCAAGACGAATCGATAATATTGAAGTCATTGCTGGTGATGCATGGTTACAAGACAAATCTAAAATACCGAGTGTTTGATTTAATATGTTGTTAATAATTAGATTAATTGGCATGAAACAAATCGATATTGTTTTTGTATGCATGTCATGTTAAACTAAGTTGTTTAACTGTGCATGTCTTATGTTAAACAAGATGCAATAATAGCATAATTAATGACTTGTGGCAGACTATATAAACTACTCGTTCTCATGTTGAAATGGCAACCATGTAGACCTAGTTGTATGAACTATGTTGATTTTCTCTATAGACCCATGTTTGATGTTTGTTACATTATTTTCTTTGCTTTGAAATGATATTTATGGTTTAAGAACAATGCTTTTAATGTGTAACCTAACTTGAGAGGACTCATGTGTTTGGGATGTTTCATCATTAAGTTATATCCTTGAAAAACTATTAAACAAAAGCACAAGAATATGTTGAATCATATATCATAACACATTGTTCAATAGAAATACTATATTTTTTTAAGTACATCATGATATATGTTTAACTTAACATAGAAGTGATCGAAACAAGAAAGTTTTATATCTTTGTACATCAACCACAAAATGTCCAATGTAATAACATAAGCAAACAAACACCAAACAACACTGTCTTTAAAACCATAAAAACGATAGACCCTAGTTAATTCTGTGTATGAGGTGCATAACCCGGGTAACAACAACCTAGATGGAGTTACAAACCTAGACTAATATGTGATAAAAAAAAAAAATAATAATAAGAATGAGATTTTGGAACATAATTGGAATATCAAGCGAACCTCAAGGAAGAAAAAAAAAATTCAGGTTTTATATGACAAAGGTTATTAATCATTGATATGATAACTGCACCAATGGTTGTCATAATAATATACCATCTACAACCAATTTTAAAACTGATGTGAAGTTAAAATACACATGCATGGACACACGAGGAAAAAACAAAGCAAGAGACAAGTTCTATCAATCCTTTTAATCTCATATATCTTAATATACTTTTTGCATTTTTTTTCCCATAAAATACATAATTTTATGCTCGTTAATATACAAAATTTTCTATGCTATTTTAAAAACAACATATAAAATTTTTAAAAATTATACTAACTTGTGAAAGTTAATCACTTCTTTATGAGTGTTGACAAAGGAAAATTTTTGCAAACCTTTTAAAAATTTTCCCCCGTGTGATAGATAGGGCCATTCACAATCCGGTTTCAAACTGTGAAACCGTCCAAACCGATTTATGAACCTTTACATATTTATAAATGGCCGATTTATAAGCATCTTTATGATGGCTCAGATTGTCAGAATAATTTATTTTTTTAATAACATTATTCGTTGCAATTCAATGTTCTCATTTATGTTTATAGGTATAAATGTTTTTTTGTCAACAAAGACAATGTTTTATTTATATTAGATCAAGTGGTTAAAATTATAATAGCATAAAAAATATTTTATCCATACTTGGTTCTAAATCTAAATTCTCTCAATTATACATATATGATGCACATAACGAAATATGTATATGAGATTATAATTAACTTATTTTTATATACTATTAAATACATTCTTAGAATCGATTTAACGTCAGATAAGAAAATGTTATTTAAATTCCAAATAAGACAATTTACTCGCACATATAATTTACAATGTTAACAAATAAAATTAAAGGCCAATCGTTATCAGAAGCAGACTTGTTATTGAAACAACCAGTTTTTTCACAAAGAATTGTACTTTGTTTTATCAAGAGTTAAAAAGCAAAGATCGACCTAAACTCATAGCGTGCATTTTACACATACCCCAGGCGCGTCGTTTTAACCTTTCCCAGTGTTTTTTTTTTTGAACGGCAATTTGGATCACTGACGGGTCATAGACCCACCCGATCATATCCACACCCATAGGAGGAAACCCACCATAGGTGAGAGAAAACCCCCTAGCCTAGCATGGAACCCAAATTTTGTTCATGCCAGGACTTGAACCCGTGACCTCCCCAATATTAAAGTCACAAGGTACCTCCCCTCAACCGCTTGAGCTAACGATCATTGGTAACCTTTCCCGGTGTGTAGGCCTGTAAACGAACCGAACGAACACGAACACAGGCATGTTCGTGTTCGTTCATTTAAACTTAACCGAACACGAACACGAACACGAACACCTTAACGAACATGAATTTTGTGTTCGTGTTCGTTTATTAAGAAAATGAATATGTTCGTGTTCGTTCATTAATAAATTAAACGAACTGTTCATGAACATAAACGAACACAAGCGAACTAAAATAAACGAACAAACATAAATGGACATTTTTTAACACCATTGAACAATCATAAACGAACATGAACACTATTGAACAAACATAAACGAACACTAGTGAACAACTATAAACGAACACAAACGACAAGTCTCTTAAATGTAAATACATATCATTTGTAAATTAGTCAGTTAACCGAACAAAAACTAACATTACACAGTTAACGAACATAAACGAACATTAATGAACACAAATAAACGAACGTAAATGAACGAACATAACCGAACTGTTCATGAACATAAATAAACGAACACAAGGTGTGTTCATGTTCGTTCATTTAATTAAACGAACACAAATTTTATGTTCGTGTTCGTTCATTTATTAAATAAACGAACATAAACGAACTTCTTACCGAACAATTCACGAACGGTCCATGAACTGTTCGGTTCGTTTACAGGCTGTCGCCGTATCAGTCTTCGAGGTCCTGCTAGTCACCTAGTCCTGCTAAGATCACCACAAAACACACCGTTAGCCTCACCACAGGAGGGATCTCCTGTGGTCGCGACTCCGGCGTGAGAGTAAGGACCGGTTGTAGAAGAAGATTAACGACTGAATGTGTAAGAATATTGAGAGAGTAAGAGTGTAGTGTGTTGTACCTCCTAAGTTCTTGAGTCCTCTTCTTTATAATGCTCGTGGTCCAGCCTTTTCCATGAGTATCTTCTTCTTCTGGATCTTATCTTCTATTGGTTTCATGCATAAGTGTTGGTTGTAGTGATATTTTCAGATTGGTGTTAATGTTTGACTTATTACCAAGTTGACTTGGTTTTGTCAAGAAGGTGGCCATGTCCTGCAGAGATGCTTTTGCAGGGAATTGTATTAGAAAGGTTAATTGCTGCTTTTTATGTGGAAAGGCCTTGCAGGCTTTCCCCATTTGTTTGACCATTTCCTTTTATCCAGTGGTTACAATATCTTCCTCAGGTTCTTCTTTGCATTTGACGGTCTGAGTTGGATGTGGCCGTGCTGGACTTTATCCGAGCCGGGCGGTAGCTGGGCTATCCCTTAGCTCGGCTAAAGGAATCTACTGACCCCATCATCACAGGCCTACCGGTGTGCCTTGAGAAAAGGGGTATACTTTACTTGCACAGTTGCACCACCCACAGATGCAAACAAGTCGAATTTCATATTCCATTTTCCGATTGCTTCTTCTGATTTATCTCCTTTTGGTTTCCTCACCAAAATCCATTGCATATTTGATTTGAGCTGTGATTGCAACCGACAAATTGAAGATGAAGGTTTTTGTGAAAACATTGAAGGGCACTCACTTCGAAATCCATGTAAAACCTGAACACACGGTTGGTCTCCTTTCAATTCGCTTGTTTTTATTATCCTTTCATTGATTCGTTGCGTTGTTATGTTTATAGGGAGTTAGGGTTTAGTTTTGCCTGATAATTATGTTGAAAGCATTAATTATTATTGTCTTTGGAACCGTGATTTTTTTGAGGGTCTGTTTGATGTTATGAATTAGATTGTACCTTTGTCTTCTAATGTTAGTTGTTTTATGTTTGATGAAAGATTGGAAATTTTTATTCATATAACTGGAACATATGAAACTGTGCAGTCATGGTTTTAGTAAACTATCATGGTTAAAAGTGAATTAGTCGAATTGGAAATTGTTTTTGTGTGCTGCCACCAAGCCTGGAGATGATTGTACTTGCCTTTTTTTTTTTGTTTGAAGTGAATGGCGATCATTCAATAGTGCAACGAACTAAGCATGTTATTTTTCTGTATAGTTGTTAATGTTTACGGTTACTTAAGGAATTAGTTAAATTTTGAATAGCTAAGTCATTGAACTGGTGTCATACTGTCTTGGTGGTCCACAAAGTGATTGCTTGCTTACTTTAAAAGGCAATGGCAGCCACATGTTTGATTTTTTGAGGGTAAACAGTGTAATGCTGTAAACAATTAAGTTGTTCTCAATATCATTGATGTTAAATGTGAATTCAGATGTAGGACCGTGATTAACAAAAGGATAGCAGTTTTAGTGAGAAATTTTGGCAAAGGCTAAGGCTTTCACCAATGCACTTCTGGTTATGTTGAAATTCTACTGCCTATTTTAAGGAACTGTTTCAATTTTTTATTGCTAGATGTTAACCAATTGGAATATGTGGAAGTAAACATTTATATGTCACTTGACCAGTTTGTAATTAACTTGATATGGTCTGGTGAATGTTTTGTGCTTATTCGTTCACATATTAGTTTTTGTGTATCTTTATTTTTTCTAGTTTTGGAATTAGTTAGCTTGAATTCAGGCAGTAACTATAATCCATGCTAGTGACAGACAAAACCTTTTTTTTTTTTGCTTTTGTTTTTGTTCTATTCGTCAAGGTTAGGATAAATTTATGTTGTTTAAAGTTACATATGACTACTACATATTACAGCATTCTGATATGTTTTTGAACCTCAAACAATGTGATTGATGAAATTTTGATTTATTTCTTTTATATGAGAATGGATAGATTATCACACAGTTTTCTTTTTCTTTTTCGCAACATACTGAATTCTATTACATTTGTCAATCATTAATGTTTTTGTTAACATGTTTGATGCGATTGGAGCTTTCTTGTGCAGTTGTGCTAAGTTGGAAAATATCTGGCACATGATATATTAAGTTGTTTCAATCTATATTCCTTTTTATTGTTGTTCTTCTTATGCTCCATTAAGACCACACTTCATACTTTCCTTCTGTTAATCAATTTGTTTGAAGTTCTGTAGATGGTGCTAAAATGGTGTGATTAGTGATGCAGGTTGCTGATGTAAAAAAATATATAGAAACTGTTCAGGGACAAGATGTTTATCCTGCTGCTCAGCAGATGCTTATCCATCAGGGTAAAGTGCTTAAAGATGCTACCACCTTGGAAGAGAACAAAGTTGCTGAAAGTTCTTTTATTGTCATTATGTTATCTAAGGTTACGTTAACTCACCTTTATCTCCAGACATGCTGGCGTTTTTTTATTAATCAAACATGTTTTTTAGAAAGAGAGGAAGTTGTTTTGTTTTTACTAAACTAATTTTTAAATAATGCATGAATTGAAACAAAGGACTTCACTTGATTTATTGGGAGTTTATGTTGGCTTATTTCTAGAAGTGTAAATAATGCATGAATTGAGACAAAGGACTTTACTTGATTTATTGGGAGTTTATTTTGGCTTATTGCTAGAAGTTTATAGTATATTTTTCCAATATATATATATATATATATAGGATTGGGATCAAATAATAACCCACTCTTACGGCGATAACCCATTAACTTTGCCAAAACGAAGCCGAATCTTGAATTTTTTTTGAACATCATTGTAACACAATTAGAACACCATGTTCAGTTTTGAGTTTGGGCTAATTCATCACCGTTTAAAAAATATCATCGTTGTAAGGTTTTTGCTACAGTACTGTAAGTTTTAAATATTTAAACACCTACAGTACTGTAAGAGCCCAAACGGTAATGAATTAGCCCAAACTCAAAACTGAACATGGTGTTCAAATTGCGTTACAATGATGTTTAAAAAAAAAAATTCAAGATTCGGCTATTTTTTGCCAAAGTTAATGGGTTATCGCCGTAAGAGTGGGTTAATATTAGAACTTTAGATCATTAATCAATGGCTATGATTAAATTAAGTTGTTGGAGGGTATTTTAGTCATGCCTACTTTTGTTGATTTTTTATCAAATTCCCCCATATTCTTTAAACGTTCATAACTTTTACATTCGAAATTATTTTTTGAAAAAAAAATACCATAAAAACAAGCATTTTTTTATCTTCAAATTAATACAATTTTTGCTATAGAAATTTTTTGTTTTTTTAGTTCATTGTGTCTTTTGTACATGTCATTGTGTCTTTTGTGTAGGTAATTGTGTCTTTTATGTTTCTGGTCAATGTCGTGTTTTCATGAACAATTTAAGACATAATAATGTTCCATTATACATAATGTCAAGCAAAGATGACATAATGATAAGTATAAATAATACAATAATCTTGAAAAAAGACACAATTACCTGTAAAAACGACACAATGACGAGTCATTGTGTCTTTTGTATAGGCATTGTGTCTTTTGAATAGACATTGTGTCTTTTGTGTTTCTCCTCAATATTGTCTTTTGTATATACATAGTGTGTTTTGTACAAGTCATTGTGTCTTTTGTACAGAATTGTGTCTTTTGTGTTTTTGCTCAATCTTGTGTTTTCCTAAACAACTTAAGACACAATGATGTTGCATAATACATAATGTTAAGCAAGGATGACACAACGACGAGCATAAATAACACATTGATATTTAAAAAAGACACAATTACCTAGTAAAAAAGACACAATTATCTTTAAGAAAAACACAAAAAGATAATTATACACAAATGTTTAAAAAGACACAGTGAGCTGAAAAAATTTATTTTTTTTGTAGAAATATTATACTCATTTAAAAGATAAAAAAAATGCTTGTTTTTATGATATATTTTTTTTGAAAAAATAATATCGTATGTAAAAGTTATGAATGTTTAAAAAATATGGAGGAAAGTGGTTATGACTAAAATACCCTCTAACAACTTTTCCCTCTAAAATTTTTTTAATTTTTCCTTTTAAATTTGATCTCATAATCTAATGATCAATACTCCTTCTTAGGTTTTTTAAGATAAAGAGACTATTTAGTTGATCCTAATCCTATATATATAATATTCCATCATTCTAGCTATCCAAATAAAAATTTATTCTAGTAAGCAATATAGGTGATGCATTTTTTCAATTCCATGGGTATAAAATTTTCATTTATTTTAAAGAAATAGTACTCCGGAGTAATATAAATGCAGCACTAACTATTTATAGTGCTTCACATTATACTCTATCTGTTTTATATTGGTTAGCGATGATATCAGGGTTTAGTTGCATTGATCTGAGTATATCTATTTTTATTGCATTTTTATCTTTTTATTTAACGTCTTTTTTCTTTTCTGCTCGCCTTTCTTCTAATTTTATCATTATTTATGAAGTGGGTGATTCACACACCCTACAATCCTGCTCATAAATCTACACCTTTTTCCACCATGAGACTTGAACCCTCAACCACTTTGGGGAGGGACAACTTTCCTACACATCTTGGTAGCTCTAGGCCATTAGGCCTTTTGGTTTCTGCTTAGCTTCATAGTCACTGCGCTGCGCATATCTAATATTAACCTGTTTTCAATTAATATTTTATTTTCTTACTTGTTCAGAGTAAGGCACCCTCCGGTCAAACTTCAACAGAAGCAACTGCCCCTAAGGTATTAACTTATATGCTTAAATTTATTGTTTTTCTCTTTGAGTGTTGTTTTAGTTATGTTTTCAATTATCTTATTGCTGTTTTTGAAATTTGTGTGTAACGTGGCCTGAACCTACATTGTCATACAGGCACCTCAGACAAGTGCCCCTCCCCCGGCACCAGCTGTCACTCAGGCTTCTCCTTCAGACGTGACATTAAGCTTATGTTGTTACATATTTTTGTTTACATATATCTCCACTGTTTTCATATCTACAATTTCTGCTATCAAATATACTTTTCTCTTACTGCAGATCTGCATCTGTTCCTTCAGCTACTCTTGCTTCAGTTCCAGCAACTACCATGAATGCTCCGTTAATATTTCACTAATAAGACGACATAGCATATTATTAAATTAATAAGCACTTATATAGTCATATTTTGTCGTTTACCGAAGTAATTTAATGATGATTGGTGATAATATAGGTCAGAGAATGGATATGATCAAGCAGCATCAAATCTGGTTGCAGGAAGCAATTTGGAGGGTACAATCCAGCATTTGCTTGATATGGGTGGAGGGATTTGGGACAGAGATATGGTTGTCCGTGCGCTTCGTGCTGCTTTCAATAATCCAGAAAGAGCTGTTGAGTATCTCTATTCTGTAAGTGTGTCGACCCTTTTTTTTTAATTTTAGAATGGCACGTGAAATATACAATGAATGAAAAATACATATATAATGTCAAAACTATATGTATAATGTCAGGGACTTCCCGAGCCAGCTGATCTACCTTTAGCAGCAGGAGCTGCATCAGTGCCAGGTTTGCCTTCAACTATATGTATAATGTCAGTGAACCCCCCTACTCAGCCCACACAACCAGCGGTGGCTGTGCCTTCAACTGGACCTAACGCAAACCCCTTGGATCTCTTTCCTCAGGTATTTTTGTTGATTTGTCAATGTTATTATTTCCGTCATGAATGTGGTAATGATGAAGATTTTACATTGGGCCTAGGGTCTTCCTGACATGGGTGCAAATGCTCCTGCTGGTGCTGCAGGCAACCTTGATTTTCTCCGCAACAGTCCACAGGCATACATACTAGTCTGCACCCACACACCACACACACACACACACTCAGGGTTCACCTCAATTAAATAGTAACTTTTATTTCTGTTTCCAGTTCCAAGCACTTCGAGCCATGGTGCAAGCTAATCCACAAATCTTGCAGGTATATGTTTAGATGCATGTACACATACACACACATACACACATGAGTCAATGCATGATGGTGGCATGTGATGTTGACAGCCCATGCTTCAAGAGCTGGGGAAGCAAAATCCTCACCTGGTGAGACTCATTCAGGAGCATCAGACAGATTTTCTTTTGATTAATGAACCTGTTGAAGGCAGAGAGTATGTTGTATGATATTTTGTACTTGAAAATTGTTTATATATTGTTGTTGATTAATACGGAATCTCAATTCAGGAATGTTCTCGGAGATCTTGTGGCTGCAATGCCTCAGGCTGTGACCGTCACACCTGAAGAACGTGAAGCCATTGAACGAGTGAGTTTAGTTATATAAATTCCTGTTTTTCCATCTGGTTGACTAATAAACAGAACATTACAAGAAAGTGGTTATATTTGATTCAGCTTGAAGAGATGGGATTTGATAGAGCACTAGTATTAGAGGTGTTCTTCACATGCAACATGAATGAGGAGCTGGCAGCCAATTATCTATTAGACCACATTCATGAGTTTGAGGACTAGTTGTAGCATTGTTGATAAAATGGTTATATACTAGGATAATAAGTCTCCCCTGCCTTTGCTGCTGTGGTTATTATTTTTTATTTTTTGTAATTTCTGAGTGGTTATACTTGTGAAAATATGCGAGTATCGGGAAATTGGACTGTTACAAGAATTTATCGTTTCTATTTTATTTGAACCTGCTATGTATATTTCACCCCTTAGTGTAATTGGTCTCATCATGGTCATCTGGCTTACCTTTTTTTATTTTGATAACATCATAACATTTTGGGAAATTGGTTTTAATTCATAATAACAAAAAGGTTTTAGCTTGTGCAAACTGCATCATGCAAAGTTATCAACTAAACTTAACACAAATTGAGAGAGGAGGGTGGTGAACTGGAGATATTCATAGCCTTTCTTCAAAGATGTGTTTTCTCGCATATGGTCTTGCTTTGCAGCTCCTGCCAAAGCTTATGGAGACTAAGTTATAGCCTTTGCAAGGTGATTTTTATTCTTATAATATTTCTGTTTACTTATAGTACATAATGCTGCTAGTTAACAAAATTATAAGCTCTGAATACAGAACTAAAATATAAATCTCACCATAAAGTGTATCGTCATTACCACCTTCATAAATCTCAGTTTTTTAAGGCCAAAGAATAAGAGATAAATTTTCTTTTCAAAGTTGATTAAATGATTTGTTAGAATAAATTATATTTAATATATGGCCCTCATGATTATTTATCTAATTGATCAATTAATTAAATACCCATTTAGATAGGTAATTATATGATGGACATAATTACCCTTACTATCCTAATTAGGGTTTCCCCTTGGGTGTATATAATGGAGACTTATGGCTCATAATCAAGGTTACTCACATCATTAACATCACAATCGTTTTTCTCCTCACCCTTAGAGAAAACGTGAACCTCCATAACCGAGCTCTCTCCCTCATCTCATTCCATCCTCACGATACACCCTAAACGGGAACCCGAGCGGATCGTCGTCTCTCAGGAATCATGTCTGGAATCAACAACACATTCACTGGATTCACAGGTTTCATCTAATCTCTATTTCATTGTTATTTTCATGTTCATCTCTAAATCTAAACCAAAGGAATCGATCCAACATGTGGCATCAGAGAAATATGTTGTTTAATCGATTCCTAATCGCGAAATTGATACAAAATACAAAAACGTTTCGAAAAACGAGTACGAATACTGGTCGTTTTTTCCAGAAAACCTTAAAATTGGTTTGTTTTTCGTAAAAACGTGAATCTGGTGCGTTTTTCGTAAACCTAAAAATTTTCGGACTTAAACGTATTCGAAATTAGCATACACGTTTTTAAGAGTACTCGAAATTTGGTGTACTCGAATTTGATGTACTCGAAATTTTGAGTATTCGAAATTATTATACTCGAAATTTGAGTATTCGAAATTTAACTTACTCGAAATTATTTTTTAAACTTAGTGTACTCGAAATTTTGGAGTTCACGAAATTTTAGTGTACTCGAAATTTTTAAGTTCACGAAATTTTTTAACAGTACTCGAAATTCTGAAGTTCACGAAATAAGGTACTCGAAAAACTGTACTCGAAAATCTAAGAGTACTCGAAATCTAAGTGTACTCGAAAAACTGAAATTACTCGAAATTTTCGAGTACATAACCATTTTCGAGTACAATAACCATTTTCGAGTACATAACAATTTTCGAATACGTAACTATTTTCGAAAACATTACTAACTTCGTGAACAGTAAATTTCGTGTACGGACACTTAACCAAATAGTTTTGTTAAATAGTTTTGTTAAAACCTTAAACTATGATTTTTTGCAAAACCTTAAAACACAAAATTTGCTTTAACTCAATAACAAGTGTATCGCTTCTGCCCAAAGGTGATGTGTTACATCTTATTATTTGAGTCTTATTAAGCATTGTCACTTGCTTGTGTATATCCTTAAACATTAGATATTCACATGACATCATTTTGCCTAAAAGCATGTATGTCTCACTTTTGCCCAAAGGTGATGTGTTACATATATGTTTGCAAACTTAACATGTGCATAATGCTTATAATGTCTCACTTCTGCCCAAAGGTGATGTGTTACATTCCTAATGCACATTTTATTTTCTAACTTAATTGTTCCTAATACTTAGATGAATGGTTATTAACCAAAGTAAAACCCATTTGTTTAAGTAGAACCTAATCTAGTCTATTAATCTGATGTTATAGTAGACTCATTATCACAGCTTCATTACTATAATGGTCCTTATATATGCCTGCCTTAGATCTAAGTTACCCCATAGATCACTCTAAGTTCTTCTATAGCCTAAGTATATTACTCTTTCTCATCTAATATAATCCACAGCTCCCAATATGGGAATTGAAACCCTTACTGGTGCGAACTACTCTGCTTGGAAAGATTCGCTGATGCTGACTCTTGGGATCACGGAGTTCGACTACGCACTGAGAGAGCCTGCACCTCCTGCCCTCACTGATAAGAGCACTGCTGAAGCTAAGTTGCTGTATGAGAAATGAGAGAAGGCTAATCGGATGGCTCTCATGTTTATCAAGAACTCAATTAGCCCAATTATCAGAGGAGCAATTCCTGATTTGGCTAATGCTAAAGCTTACCTTACTACTGTGGAGGAGCAATTCAAAGGAACCTCAAAGGCACATGCTAGCACCCTGATTATGAAACTGGTGTCTACAAAATATGACGGAGTCAGTGGCATTCGTGAGCACATCATGATGATGAACGACATGGCATGTAAACTTAAGGGATTAGACATGGAGATCAGTGATGGTTTCTTAGTCCACTTCATCATGACTTCTCTTCCTGCATCTTATGAGGCTTTCAAGATCAACTACAACACTCAGAAAGAGAAGTGGTTGATGAATGAGTTGATTGCCATGTGTGTACAAGAGGAAGAGCGTCAGAAGCTGGAAAAACTTGATGTTGCTTACCTGATGGCTACTGGTTCAAAGAAAAGGAAGAACAATACTCACAAGGATGCTTCTAAAGTCCCTAAGTCCAATGCAGGTGCTTCTTCCAGCCCTAACAATTCCAAAGGCAATCCCTACTGCAACTTCTGCCGAAAGGTAGGACATAAGCAGAAGAATTGCCCTAACTTCAAGGAATGGCTGGTTAAGAGAGGTAATCATCTTAATATGATAATTGAGTCCTTTAATTTAAATGTTCCAACTAATACTTGGTGGTTTGACTCTGGTTCTATGGTTCATGTGACCAATTCTACTCAGGGATTCCTTACAATCCGGAGGCTGGAAAGAAACCAAAGAACGCTTAAGCTTGGGGATGGAAAGGAACTATCTGTTGCTGCCGTGGGAACCTTAGAATTAATAATGAAAACCGGTCTATGTATTAAACTTTATGATACCTATATATTCCTGAAATTTCTAGGAATCTTGTATCAGGACCAAAGTTAGACATGGATGGTTTTTATGTTTCTCATGGTAATGGCAGACTTACTATTAGTTCTAATTCTCAAGTATTTGGTACTGGTCTTTGGATGGTGGTCTCTATAAGTTAGAACTAGATGATGATTTCTTTAAGTCTTTGTTATCATATAACATTAATGAGAACTCAACAAAGACTAAAAGAAAAGGAGACTTAGAAACTTCATCCATGTTGTGGCATCAACGTTTAGGCCACATCTCACGGGATCGCTTATCTCGACTCGTGAAGGATGCAGTTTTACCTTCTCTTGATTTCACTGACTTTGGAACATGTGTCAAATGCCTTAAAGGCAAAATGACAACAGCAACTAAGAAAGGTGCCACTCGGAGTTCTAATTTATTAGAAATTATTCACACCGACATTAGTGGCCCTTACACCATTGCTGGAATAACTGGACATACTTCATTTATCACTTTCATTGATGATTATTCTCGTTACATGTACTTGTATCTAATCAAGGACAAATCTGAATCACTTACAACTTTTAAAGATTATAAAACTGAAGTTGAAAATCAACTAGATCTTAAAATAAAAGTTGTGAGATCAGATAGAGGAGGTGAATATTATGGTAGATATACTGATGTGGGTCAGGCTCCTGGTCCATTTTATGAGTTTTGTAAAGGCCAGGGGATCGTGAACCAATACACCATGCCCGGTACTCCTCAACAAAATGGTGTTGCTGAAAGGAGAAATAGAACCCTAATGAATATGGTGCGCAGTATGTTAGCCAACTCAGATTTACCCTCATTCCTCTGGACCGAGGCCTTAAAGACAGCAGTTCATATACTCAATAGAGTTCCTTCGAAATCTGTTCCTAAAACTCCTTATGAACTTTGGACAGGAAGGAAACCGAGTCTTAGATATATGAAAGTATGGGGTTGTCTTGCCGAAGCTAAACTCTATAATCCATTCTTAAAGAAGCTTGACATGAAAACTGTTACATGTTACTTCATCGGGTATCCCGATCACTCAAAGGGTTATAGATTCTATTGTCCTACCCATGTCACTCGAATTGTAGAAACAAAGCATGCTCATTTCCTTGAGGATTCAAAGGTCAGTGGGAGCAGCGAAAATCCTGACTCTGATTTACAAGAAGTACAAGACGCGGGGGGGAGACACTCGTCGACTAACTTACCTCCGATTACTCCTCTTGTACACCATGCTACTCCGAACTTCACTGCACCTACTCCAACACAATCAGGACTCACTACTGCTCCAAACGTTACCGAGAATGAAGGCACCTCATCTGATCAACATCAACACAATACCAGCCATGCTGAACCCGCTAATCAGCTCAGGAGGTCATCTAGGCCTAAAATGCCTACTAACTTTGATGATTATGTAACCTACCTGACTGAAGCTGAAATGGATGCCGAAAAGTTTACTGATCCTACGTCTTATCATGAAGCCATTACTAGTGATCAGTCTTCTGAATGGAAGATAGCTATGACTGATGAGCTTGATTCCATGAAGAAAAACGATGTTTGGGATTTGGTAGAATTACCCAACGGAATAAAACCCGTAGGATGTAAATGGGTGTTCAAAACAAAACTAGATCCGAATGGGAACATTGAACGCTTCAAAGCAAGATTGGTTGCAAAAGGTTTCACTCAGAAAGAGGGAATTGACTATCAAGAGACCTTCTCTCCTGTCTCTCGTAAAGATTCCTTAAGGATCGTGATGGCCCTCGTAGCTCATTTTGATTTAGAGCTGCATCAGATGGACGTCAAAACTAGAGGTGCACAAATCGGTTAACCGGTCCAAACCGGTTTTTGTATTACCCGAACCGGTTAACCGGTACAAAGGGTTTACCGGTTTTTCCTAAAAACCGGTTCGGTTAATAACCGGTTATTTTAACCTAAAATCTCTAACCTATGGAACCGAACCGGTTAGAAACCGGACCGGTTAACCGGCCAAACCGGTTCAAAAACCGGTTTTTAATGCTTTTTTTTTTCGTTAATCCGTTTGATCCGTCCGTTAGACTTAGAGTGTTGAACCATAACCGTATTGAACCGTTTTCTTTTTTTATACGTTTTCAACCTTAAAGTTAAATTAATAAAATCATAATAAAAAAAAATCATAATAAAAAACTTAACAAAATCAAATCTAAAACTAATAAAGTAATAAATAATAATTACTAAACCCTAATGAATCTTAAACTAATCAAACTAATATTAAACTAATAATTAATAAACCTTAAAACCTTAAACTAATAATTACTAAACCCTAATAAAACCTTAAACTAATCAAACTAATATTAAACTAATAACTAATAAACCTTAAAACCTTAAACTAATAATTACTAAACCCTACCAATGATCCTTAGCTCAAGGGGTTGAGGAGAGGTACCCTATGACTTCAATATTGGGGAGGTCACGGGTTCAAGTCTTGGCATGGACAAAATAGGGGTTTCATGCTGAGCTAGGGGGTTTTCTCTCACCTATGGTGGGTTTCCTCCTATTGGGTGTGGATATGATCGGGTGGGTCTATGACCCGTCAGTGATCCAAATTGCCGTTCAAAAAAAAAAAAAAAAAAAAACTAAACCCTAATAAAACCTAAAACTAATCAAACTAATATTAAACTAATAACTAATAAACCTTAAAACCTTAAACTAATAATTACTAAACCCTAATAAACCTTAAACTAATCAAACTATGAGTTGATTATTTTAAGGTTTTATTAGGGTTTAGTAATTATGAGTTGATTATTTTAAGGTTTATTAGTTATTTTAAGGTTTTATTAGTTGATTATTTTAAGGTTTTATTAGTTATTAGATTAATATTAGTTTGATTAGTTTAAGGTTTTATTAGGTTTTAGTAATTATGAGTTGATTATTTTAAGGTTTTATTAGTTATTAGATTAATATTAGTTTGATTATTTTAAGGTTTTATTAGGGTTTAGTAATTATGAGTTGATTATTTTAAGGTTTATTAGTTATTAGATTAATATTAGTTTGATTTGTTTAAGGTTTTATTAGGGTTTAGTAATCATTAGTTGATTATTTTAAGGTTTTATTAGTTATTAGATTAATATTAGTTTGATTAGTTTAAGGTTTTATTAGGGTTTAGTAATTATGAGTTGATTATTTTAAGGTTTATTAGTTATTAGATTAATATTAATTTGATTTGTTTAAGGTTTTATTAGGGTTTAGTAATTAATGTTTAAGGTTTTGATTAAATAATATTAAAATGAACTTTATTAGTCTTAGTAAGGATTTCAAATATTAGTAACTTAGTAAGGATTTCAAATAGCATATTTTATTAAAATAAATTAATTACACAAGATTTAAAGTTACAAAATTAAATACAAAATCGAAAATACAAATTAGTCTTCGCTTGGTGCTTCGGATTGTAGTTCCGGACTATTGTTTCGCATCCATTCATCCATTGCCTGTTCTTCGTCGGAAAGTGGGAACGTCATTCCTTCCTCAACTTCAACATCGTGTATTGTCACTTCTATCTCAAGCTCGCCTTCAAGTTGTGTGTGGTCTTGTACACGTTTCATTGCGTCCAAATGGTCTTTCAAGCAAATGCACATCTCCAATGATGCAGGAGTAAGCCTCGTCCTTCGTATCGATAAAACCCTGCCACTAAGAGAAAAAACAGACTCCGAAGCTACCGTAGAAGCTTGGACGCTTAGTAAATCACGGGCCATGGCAGATAGAATCGGAAAGTAGGTTTCCTTTTGTTTCCACCAGGCCAAAATATCAAAGTTTTCAAATTCTTCCGGCGTAAGACCGGAAATCCAATCTGTCCCTAGGTACCTTCCTAGTTCGCTACTTGCGCTAGTACCTCGGGCTCGTTTAGTTACATTTTGTCTTAATGTGTTAAATAAATCAAAGTTAACATCTTGGCTTCTACTCGAACTAGAAGCCGCATACATTGTTTGTTGTATGTTAGATGTTTCACCATATTTTTGTAAATAATGATCAAACATATTTTGAAAATATATGTTAAAGTTATTTTTAGTGTTTGTTGCAAAGTTTGGGTCTTCCAAATCCAAACCCAAAGCACTGACTATTTCATCAACTAATGTTTCAACGCCGGCACCATTGAAACATGGGTTTAATGCCGTCGCACAAGTAAATACGGGCGGCATTTCTTGAAAGTATTTCTTTAGTTTTAATTTCATTGGAAGTAACATTCCCGTATATATTTCATTATTTTCACCCGTCGATGGAAATTCGTTAATTTTTCTTGTCATTATAAATAATTGTTGAAGAACTAAACAAGACGTGGGATAATAAACTCCCGATAAAATTGTTGTTGAATTTTTAAAAACTCCAAATAAACTAGTAAATTCTCCTATGGCGTCCCAACATCGGCGATTAAATCTTTTTGCCTTACGTTCTTCCACTAAATTGTTATGAAATACTTCCAAGGTTTCCCTTTGTCGTAAGGCGCTGTTAAACATACGCCAAGTCGAATTCCATCTTGTTGGTACGTCCCAAGACGGACCTAAAAAGATGGAGTTCGTATCCTCACATAATTTTTGATATTCCAAATATCTTCTACGGCTTTTCATAAAAACATCCTTTAACATTTATTTAAATTTTTCTTTTAACGTATTCATTCCCTCAACCGCAAGAGCATCACTCACAACCAAGTTAATAATGTGAGCAACGCATCTTGTATGAAAAAAAGCACCGTTACATATCGGTTTATATTTAAGTTTTAATTTTTGAACAGCATTCGTATTATTTGAAGCGTTATCAAAACTTATAGAAAGTATTTTATCTTGTAAATGGAATGTTTGTATTATTCCATCTAACATGTAAAACAAATTATCCCCCGTGTGAGGATACGGAAACATTTCGAACGCAATCGTACGTTTCATCATTTGCCAAGAATCGGGATCAATCCAATGCGTGGTAACGCAAAGGTACGATTCGGGCAAACCGTGAGGCGCCGACCAAACGTCCGTTGTTAGGTTAACACCGGTATTTAAGTTTTGAAAACCTAAAATTAATTCTTGTTTGGCTTGACGCCAACGTTTCAAACAATCACGTCTAATAGTAGTTCGACTTACTTGATGATAACGTGGTTGTAGCGCCTTTTGAATCATTTTCGTCAAGCGTGGGTTGTCAAAATGATTGAATGGCAAACTTTCTTGAATCACCAAGTTCCCCATCATTTCACGAACCATGTCGGGATCGAAATTCCAAACCCCGCACTCTTGAGACATTTGTGCTTGATCGCTTGCGGGATTATTTTTGACAACAACACAATGCTTCGTCAAATGGCTTCTTAGAGTGGAATTAGATTCCGGTTTAAGAAAAGTACCGCAACCTTTGCACCGTGCCTTATCGACACCGTTCGACATTTCGCATAAGTCGAAATGTTGAAATAGCTCTTTGTTTCTCGTTGTAGTTTTTATTCTAACAACGGTTGGTTCGGTTGAAGTGGATGCACCAACACCAACGGAACTATGAGCACTTCGTGAGCTTGTCATGGATGAAATAAAGATTGAATTAAGAACGTAATAGAAGAAGAGATTGAATCGAGAAGAAGTAGGAGATCATTTTTTGAGCGTTTTTGATCGTTTTCGAGCGTTTAAGAACAAGAGATGTTGTAAGATGTTGTGTGATCAAACCAAAACAATCCCCATCTATTTATACTAACGTTTAGGGGCAAAATGGTCCAAAAAATTTTAAAAAACGGCTATAAACGGCTAGTTTTTTTTTTTTTGTTCGATCGGTTAACCGGTTAATACCCGGTTAACCGGGTGTCAACGGCTAGTTTTTGTCTACAACGGCTATAAACGGCTATTTTTTTGAATACAAACCGGTTAACCGGTTTCTAACCGGTCAAAAAAACCGGTTTTGCTTTAACCGGTTCATAACCGGTTTTCCCTACAAAACATACAACCGGTTCATAACCGCCGGTTCTTCAATTTGGTTCAAACCGGTACGAAAAACCGGTTCAAAAACCGGTTTCTAACCGGTCAAAAAACCGGTCCGGTTCGGTTAACCGGTTTTTTTGTGCACCACTAGTCAAAACTGCTTTCCTAAACGGCGACTTGTATGAAGACGTGTTCATGAAGCAACCTGAGGGCTTCATGCCTGAAGGTCAAGAGCATTTAGTCTGCAAGCTAAAGAAATCCATCTACGGGTTGAAGCAAGCCTCACGTCAATGGTATCTAAAGTTCGATGAATTGATGAAGAAACACGGTTTCCTGAAGAATCAAGTGGATCAATGCACCTACCTCAAGATGAGTGGGAGCAATTTTACTATACTTGTCCTTTATGTCGATGACATTCTTTTGGCAAGTAATAGCTTAGACATGTTGCATGAGTCGAAGCGCTTACTTTCGCATAATTTCGACATGAAGGATCTCGGAGAGGCCTCTTACGTTATTGGCATCGAAATACACCGAGATAGAGTCAATGGACTTTTGGGTTTATCTCAGAAGGCTTATATTGATCGGGTCCTCACACGCTACAACATGCAACACTGCTCTCCCTCTGTAGCTCCAGTAGTTAAAGGAGATGTCTTCGGTTCATTTCAATGTCCGAAAACTGAGGCTGAAAAGGCGCAAATGAGAATGATACCTTATGCATCAGTAGTTGGGAGCCTTATGTATGCTCAAGTCTGTACTCGTCCTGATATCGCTTACATTGCTGGAATGCTTGGCCGTTATCAGACTAATCCTGGCCTTGATCACTGGAAAGCAGCTAAGAAAGTACTTAGATATCTTCAAGGGACAAAGGACTTCAAACTGACTTATAGGAGAAGTGATAATTTGGAAGTGGTTGGTTATTCTGATTCTGACTTTGCTAAATGCAAAGATGACAAGAAATCCACTTCGGGGTACATCTTTATGTTAGCAGGCGGACCGATCTCATGGAAGAGTCATAAGCAGCAGCTGACAACAACCTCAACTATGATGGCTGAATATGTTGCAGTGTACAATGCAACCTGTCATGGAATGTTGTTGAGAAACCTTATCGCTGGACTCAAAGTCGTTAACTCTATCTGTAGACCATTGAAGCTTTACTGTGATAACTCAGCAGCCGTTAACTTCTCGAACAGTAACAGTTCGACCGGTGCTGGTTTATATCTTGATACAAAGTACTTGTTCGTTCGCGAGCGAGTTGAGGAAAATAACCTTTGTATTGAGTATATAAGTACTAAAGTTATGCTTGCGGATCCGATGACTAAAGGTCTCCCACCTAAAATATTCGAAGAACATGTTTCGAAGATGGGCTTATGTAAAGACCTTATGGCATAATGTACTTACTTATGATTAATGAAATTTCCTCACTTATTTGATTTGTTTGTCTCTAAATATATATTTACGCATGCCTAATGACATATAGACACTAATAACACAAATCATTCGTTAAAGGGCTTACTCGTTAATTGATCCTAACTTAAGTTTTAAATTTGTATTGTAGTATGATTAATGGGGGTCTTGAATTGAATAATGTTAGAATAAATTATATTTAATATATGGCCCTCATGATTATTTATCTAATTGATCAATTAATTAAATACCCATTTAGATAGGTAATTATATGATGGACATAATTACCCTTACTATCCTAATTAGGGTTTCCCCTTGGGTGTATATAATGGAGACTTATGGCTCATAATCAAGGTTACCCACATCATTAACATCACAATCGTTTTTCTCCTCACCCTTAGAGAAAACGTGAACCTCCATAACCGAGCTCTCTCCCTCATCTCATTCCATCCTCACGATACACCCTAAACAGGAACCCGAGCGGATCGTCATCTCTCAGGAATCATGTCTGGAATCAACAACACATTCACTGGATTCACAGGTTTCATCTAATCTCTATTTCATTGTTATTTTCATGTTCATCTCTAAATCTAAACCAAAGGAATCGATCCAACATGATTGTGAGATGATGAAGATGGATTGTATGAAGACACTGCCTCTTTCTTCAATTGCGGATGCATTTTGTTGATATTATGTGGTGTTGGTTGCTTTTAAATTCGCTGAGATGGAATGGTCAGCCATCATATTCCTAATTTGGTAATCAATGGATACATACTGGCCAAACACTGAACCACCTTAATTTTATTAGTGGGAGTGGTTGATTATATATTATCACCAAGTTTCAGCTTGAAAAGGTTTTTTTTTTTTTTTTTTTTTTTTTTTTTTTTTTTTTTTTTTTTCATTTGAGGGATGAAAAGTAGAAATCTTTGATGGTGCAGGGACATTATTTGACTAGTATATAAAGAATTGTAGAAAACAATCTTTCATTGTTGTTGCTGTTGTTTTGTATGCATTGGTGTGGGACAATTGACACTGATATGATGATTCCTTGAAGTTAAAAGATGGTAATCTTTTCCATTAATAAGTTGCACCTCATGCCTTAGAAGCTGTGCCTTGTTTATACATTTTACATCTCACGCCTGCAGATACCCACGCCCTTAATCTATACTAAACTAAACTAAACTAAGATAACTGGAAGTTGCAGAAAACATGTCTGCTTTTGAACAGAAAGAAGAAGACAAGTCAAACAATCCGGCCACGCTTGCCTCCCTCGAATCCTTGACCTTTCCTTCGGTAATTAAATCCCTTATTATCTATCTAATTTTTTATTTTATTTTTTTTATAATACACACACCACATTATCTTCAATGACAGGTTCAGGAAGTTGTTATCTTAGCAGACTATGGATGCAAAATGTGTCAAGATAGAGTTGCAGACATCGTTTCCAAATTCAACGGTAACTTTCAAGATTTCTTGATTTTCCGGTTTTGTAAAGAAAAGTCAATTTAGTGTTTGTAGTTTGTACTGTTCAAACTTCAAAGCGATAAAATACCCATCCCCTATCCTATCCCATCCTATCTCGCTTAATTCGTCATTTGTTTCCTTTTATTGAAACAATGCAGATCGCTGTACTTTTCTTCTTCTTTAAGTACATCATCTATATCTATATCTATATCTATATCTATATATATACTATATAATAAATCAAAGTTTTTTTGGACACATGGCACATTCTTAGAGCTCTCCACCTTTAATTTCCCGCCTCTCTCTCCTATTAAATACATCTCAAATTAAATAATAGTATTAAATATGTTTTTATACATTTTTTTAAATTAAAATAAATAAGTACATTAAAAATATATTAACATTAAAAAACACATTTTTAAAAAGCAATTTATTATAAAATATAAAATTTTTAAAAACAATATTTTAAAACAAAATGTTTAGTGAAACAAATATTGAAAAAATTAGTGTTTAAAAAGACAATATAATTATTTTCATTGATAATCAACCCGTGTAATCCACGAGGTATTAACCTAGTTATATAATATATACACCACATTATCTGCAATGACAGGTTTAGGAAGTTGTTTTCCTGTCTCGCTTAATTCATCATTTTTAACTTTTCACAATGTCTACCAGCATTTTTATTTAAAAAAAAAAAAGAACGTGATAATGTATTTAAGTGGTGGTGGTTTCGAACTGATTTCTCATCTTCATAAATATAGCATCTTTTTATTTATAAATGTAGGAGATATGGAGTCAATGGAGATGCTAATTATGGAGAAAAAAATAATCCTGACGTTTACGAGCTGCAGCTACTCCAAAGCATATCAAAAAAGACTTAAAGTTTTTGCCGTCTACAAAAACTTCGTGCATAAAATTTATAATGTTTTACGCTACTATCCAAATGCTTGATAAATATCTTGTTTTATTTTTGTAAAAACGAAATCTAATTAAATGTAAGAAAACAACATTGAATACAATTTTTGTGTTCCCATAGGATCTTCCACTCTTAATCTTATGTATAGCTAATAGCTAGCTCATTCAATCTTATCCATCTCTTAGGATACAAGATCACAAATACGGCTTATTATTACATATTTTATTCCAAAAAAAAAAGAATATATTTGACCTAAAAAAATAAACAAATAAAAAAAAGTTGTTCCTCGGTCACTTTCAAATTAAATATACGCCGCCCTCTAAATCATATATATATAAAAATATATATATATATAGGGAATAGATAATTTGAAAACCAGTTCTTAGTGCGAAAACCGTGAAAACTATGTAAAAATCATGTAAAAAAAACGTATTTTTTTTTTGAAATTTTTTTTACAGGTTTGTAACACTATTGGACACATTTTTATAAAAAAATATCAAAAAAGCGCCGACCAAATATTTTTAAAAAAAATATTTTATAAAACCATGTAAAACATACGTAACTCTTCGTCAGATCTGACGAAATTTTGTTACGTTTTGTTACGTATGTTTTACATGGTTTTATAAAATATTTTTTTTAAAAATATTTGGTCGGCGTTTTTTTGATTTTTTTTTATAAAAATATGCCCAATAGTGTTATAAACCTGTAAAAAAAATTTCAAAAAAAAATACGTTTTTTTAACATGATTTTTACATGGTTTTCACGGTTTTCGCACTAAGAAGTGGTTTTCAAATTATGTATTCCCTATATATATATATATATATATACTAGGTTAAAATCCCTCGTATTACACGGGCTGAAAAAAATAATATGTTACATATACAAATCTGTTGACAAAAAGTTATGTAATTAAAAAACATGTGCATTGCAAAGTTTTACTAAACTTATGTTTACAAAAATTGAATAACATATAATATCATTTGTTAATGCATAAAGTCTTCAAAATATGCTTAAAATATTTGATGTAATAATATACATTATGTTTTAATTTTTATTTTTTTTAACAATGTGTTAATATTTTTTATGTAATGTAATTCATAAATAATTTAATTAAAGTATATTTATTCTCCTTTTAACACATTAAATTAACATTAACTAAAATTTATAATAATATATATAACTTGTATTTTTAAAAATTACTTACTTTTTATATTTCAATATAATATATTTTTATTATTCAAATAATCCAATCATATTAAATGTTAAAAAAATTTTAAAAGCAATTATAGAAAAAATTAGTAACATTATTGTTTTATTTATAAATATTTTAAGAAATGTCATTTGAATTTGATTATATTTAAAGAACTAAAGTTGTTAAATAAAAAAATACTTTAACTTAAAAACATCATAATTGACGATTAAAATTCGTATTAAAAATTCAACTATTTTAGGAAAAAAATATAAGAAAATAAATTAGCAATCAATTAATTAAAATAACTGATACAAATAAATTTAAACAGATTGATAAAAAAAATTTTAAATTATTTTATACGTAATATTCAGTTTGTAAGTCACAATTTTAGTTATCTTTTCTATAAACAAAAACGTCTAAAAATATGTATGTTATAAAAAACAATTATTTATTAAAATATTAGTCTGAAAGTTGAATTTTATAAAAGATATAAAAAATATGAACTTATTATGATTTTTTGGATTATAACATCACATGGGTTGAAAACATGAATGTGTGCAAAATTCAAACATTTGATGTGTTATAGTTTAGTTTTCTAACATATGTTGTTTAACAATGTTCTTGAATAATAGAAAGTGATAACGTCATTTATAAAATTATAATATATCTAACAAAAAAGATGATTGTAGTAAAAAAAAATTGTTACATACACTTGTCTAATAATATTTTACTCACCAGATATACAACTAATATTTTTTTAGTAGTTTAGAAAAGTACAATTTGTCGACGATATAGGTTCGAAACATTCAAGATGAGTATGACGGTGTTGTCAATACATTTATTTGAAAGATTCACGAAGGTAATATTAACAATAAAGAGAAAGTTGATGTAAAAATAATACTTGAATGTTTGATCTATATATATTAAGCTACTTACGTTTTAAAAATGGAAAGGAACAATCAATTTGGTGTTAGTTGGGATTGATTTAAATGTAATTAAACAATTGGAAATTGGAAAAGATTTTTATACGTAATTTTATATGTCATAATTAATTATTAATTTTAATTATAGAAAGTTAGTAAAAGAAATAAAACCGTTTAAAAAATTAAATAAAAGAATCTAAAAAGAATCCGTTCGTTTATTTGTGTTCGTTAACGTTCATTAAATATGTAATGTTAGTTTTTGTTCGGTTAACCGACTAATTTACGAATGATATGTATTTACATTTAAGAGACTTGTCGTTTGTGCTCGTTTATACTTTTTCAATTGTTTTCGTTTATGTTTGTTCAATAGTGTTCATGTTCGTTTATGATTGTTCAATGGTGCTAAAAAATGTCCATTTAAGTTTGTTCGTTTATTTTAGTTTGTTTGTGTTCATGTATGTTCACATGAACAGTTCGTTTAATTTATTAATGAACGAACACAAACGAACATGAACATATTCATTTTCTTAATAAACGAACACGAACACAAAATTCATGTTCGTTAATGTGTTCGTGTTCGTGTTCGTGTTCGGTTAAGTTTAAATGAACGAACACAAACATGCTTGTGTTCGTGTTCGTTCGGTGCGTTTGCAGGCCTAGAGATTACCTTGGCTTGGGTTGGGTTTTTGCATGTTTTGAGCTTATGTCATTTGCATGGTTATAGAAGTCGCTAAGCGCTAGTCGTGCGGCGGGCGAGGTACCGCCTAGGGATTAATCGGAGCTAGGCAGATTGGAATATTTATATGTAATTTTACAAATATATATTATATACACACATTAATATCAATAATTTAATGTATAATACTTCAAATAATTTAAAAAATGAACTTAAATATACTAAATCAATTACTTCAAAGTTCAAACTTAAACACTAAGTTCAAAGTTTAGAGATGGATTTCGATGTTAAGTGGCTGGATTCGATGTTTTATAAACATATTAAGAATTTTTGGTTGAGAAATGTCTAAATAATCATGAAATTGGTCACTTTTTACTAGAAAAAAGTCAAAAAAATCAAAAACAAATAAAAATCTGACCAGGCCGACTAGGCCCGCCTAGGCACCGCCTAAGCCAAAATCGAGACAGTTTAGGGCCGCCTAGGCCGATTTTTACAACAGTGATCATTTGTAGCAAAACCGCACACCAACGATCCCAAACTTTCAATTTCCAATACCTAAAAACGTCACCAAACCAAAAGGCCTACAAAAGAAAAGGTAATCGGTAACCACTCATGGAAAACATGATCCATGGCCATTACAGCTATCCCAAATTTTTTTTTATTCGGGTTGTTCGGTTAACCGATTAAACCGAATGTATATTTAAATTTATTATTTTTATTTATAGTATTTAATGTTGAATTTGGTTTTTAATCGTTTGAA
The DNA here is from genome assembly GCA_009363875.1 of Mikania micrantha. Taxonomy (NCBI): domain Eukaryota; kingdom Viridiplantae; phylum Streptophyta; class Magnoliopsida; order Asterales; family Asteraceae; genus Mikania; species Mikania micrantha. The sequence continues at coordinate 67,473 of SZYD01002525.1, forward strand.
TTCCGAATTCGGCTTAATTCGGTTTTCGGATATGAAAAAAATTTTCAAAACCGATTATAATGAAAAACCGTTAACCGAACCATTGAACACCACTACCTAGAAGCCACCACGAATAAACTAGTGAAGCCATCAAACTATCGATAAACCAAGGATCCTGAGCAATATAACAAATTATTAATAACTACATTTTTGTCTAAACATTAATCAAAATCAAGCTCGTTTATATTATAGTAAGGTTAACTATGATATGTTTTTACTTATCTACGTTTCGACATAAATATTAATCAAAACCCAGTCCTTCTATGTTTTCGGTCGAGTTACTTATGATATGTTTTTACTTTTTTTTTCTCTTAAATATGATAATGTGTTTTCTAATTCAAAATTTTACAACAACCCGATCTTTTTACTATATTTTAGTTCTCATTTTTCTTAACATTTATTTACAACGACATAACTTATTCATGATTTTCAAATGTATTGTTGCAACATGCTTTTGAAGTATAAAGTCTATTTCCTATATCATATAAAATTTGATTTTCACAATAAATTTTCTTTTTTTTTTTAGTTTTTAAAAAAGTACATATAATAGTTGGTTATATCGACTGATGATAACATATTGTTCATGAAGAATGAGGCCAAGATCGACGCCAACTGAAAATCAGTTCGTTATAATTCGTTATATCTCTTTTATGTATCTAAGAACCCACTCTCCTTTACAATGGTTAAAATGTTTCTACAACTGATTTTTTAATATAATAATAATAATAATAATAATAATAATCTTTCTATTCTAATAAACAAAAATAAATTTTGACACTTGTCAACTTCTCATGTGTTTATTGTCACTTGTCATTTTTTACCAACTTATTCAATTTTCTATCCTATTAATTATTTAATTAATTACATTCTCTCATATTGAATACTTATAATATTAATATGTAACAATATTATTTGTCTTTTTTCATGCAAGAAAATAGTTTTTAATAAATTAAAAATATAATATTTTTATTAAAAAACACACTAAAAAATTTATAAAAGATGATATTTTCTAAAAAAATTTTATTAAAGTAAGAAAAATATTTTAAGGTAGTATTTTTATAAAATAAAAGTTAATAAAAAATTGATTTTTAAAAAATAAAATAAACCATAAATCATGTTTTCAAATAATGGAATTTTATAAACAAACGATGTTTTTTTAACGAAATGCTTAAAAAATACTTACTTCAAACCAAAAATTATAAAAATGTTAGGAAAAAATAAACTTTAGTTATTTATGTTTAATGATATTTTCAAATTAAGTCATCTAACTTTAATAATTATATAATTTGTAAATTATCTCCTTGATTTGTATCAATTAATTTTTGAGAGAAAAGTAAATGAACTTTTAACATCAATTGGTTTAAAAATCTTTATTATTACAAAACAAGTATGTTACATATTATTTCTTTAGTTATTGAAAATCTTAATTATTATGTTATTAGTTAAAATACTCATTAATATGTAATTTAATTAATTTACAACAAAATTTTTTATAATTTTTAAATTTTTATTAATAATTATTTAATATTTTATATTCATCTAATACACCGGTAATAATGGGCGACTTATGTTGTTCCACGTCTCTCTCCTTTAATTTTGATCTGATCATATGAAATCAAATCAAACCACGAGTTGTTCGGTAGTAGAATGGCGACGGTGACGGCGACGGCGACGCTGTTATCCAGCAATTTACGGCAAGCTGCTTTGAAGAGTCAGGTTTTGTTGAGAAGAAGTGAAACAGTTGGATTCAATCGTAAAGCATGGGAGTTGCGAAAAACGGATGTTAACACATCTGTAGCATGCCCTGCCTCTCGCCGGAGTTACACCGCCAGTGATTCGGAATTGGATGATAACACGCGGAAGATCCTACAGTCTGTATTGTGGGCCGCCGAGGGAGTATATATCATATGGCTCTTCTTGCTTCCCTATGCCCCTGTATGTATGTATGTATGTATGTATGTATGTATGTATGTATGTATGTATGTATGTATGTATGTATGTATGTATGTATGTATGTATGTATGTATGTATGTATGTATGTATGTATGTATGTATGTATGTATGTATGTATGTATGTATGTATGTATGTATGTATGTATGTATGTACTTACTTTGCTTTCGATTTATGAGAGAGTTGTGTATTTTTACTTTCCTTGCAGGGAGATCCAGTTTGGGCTATAACCTCAGATACAATCAATTCCCTTGTTGGCCTTTCTCTTAATTTCTTCTTCATTCTACCACTTATCAATTCAGGTAGTTTAATAAACATGTAACTTTAAATCCTATCTATTTTGAAAACAAACACTTGGTACATGTTAAAATGTACTAAAATTAATTTGATTATTCAAAACCCTATTTTATTATTAAATTTTAATTGACCACGTTTCTAGATTTAGTTTTTCACACCTGAGTTTTCATATGATACAAACTGTGTGTGTCTGTATATATATATTTGGCATTGAGTTGATTCTTGGCAGAGAAGCTGGAATTCATCTGCTGATTGATGCTCCTGTGCTTCACCCTGTAAGAATTTTTAATCCCAACTACTAATTTCCATATAAATCTGTTTATTATCATTATCATTATCATGATCATGATCATGATCATGAGATGACAACAAGTTATGCTACTTTTTCCCAGATGTCTGAAGGATTGTTTAATTTTGTTATCGGGTGGACGTTAATGTTTGCTCCTTTGCTGTTCACTGATCGCAACAGAGACAGATATAAGGGATCACTTGATGTCTTGTGGGGCTTTCAGATGTTTCTTACCAACAGTAAGTAACTTGTATACATAACTTGGATGTCATCCTGTTTTACTAATTTTTTCGCTTATAACATGCAGCATTCTTAATACCTTACATGGCTATTCGATTAAATAAGCCAGACCACCCTGACTACACTCCAAAAAAAGCTTCCCAGCTTGGGTCAATTATGGTGAATGGTGCACCTGTTGTTGGACTCATTGGTGGAGCTGCTTGTTTTGTATCAATACTCTGGGCCTTTTTTGGGCGGTTAGACCAGAATTTTGGGAGCATCGCAGACAGATGGGAATTCTTGGTGAGCTATCTTGGATCAGAAAGGCTTGCTTATGCTTTCATATGGGATATATGTCTCTACATGGTTTTTCAGCCGTGGTTGATTGGAGAAAACCTTCAAAATGTCAAGGAAAGGAAGGTGAATTTAGTGAAGTACCTGAGATTTGTGCCTGTTCTTGGGTTAGTTGCTTATCTTCTTTGCTTGGATGTTGATGAAGAGGTCTAACTGGCGTTAATGATCAACAAGATCTTTATAAACCTCATTTCATTTTTTATACAGTTTGCAATGTTGTTTTATTAACAACTCATGGATCATAAAAGAAATTTCTTTATACATCTACTTCAGCAATTCTACTGGAGATAATTTTAATTGTCAAAGTATAAGAAAATGACAGATGATGCCGTATGCCCTGTTCCAAGAAGGTCGAAGACAACAACTATGCTGACTATTAATTAATGTTGGCTGTTTGTTTAGTAATCTGAAACATGTTTCTTTATTAATTCTTTTCATTTGTAAGTTGTTAATGTTATGATGGTCTATATGGAATTTCCTATAGTCAGAAACCTAAAAACTTCAGTTTATATATTTATACAATTGATTAGTTTGCTATAGGCGTTTTAAAAAAACAAGGTTGTTGTGTTGTGTCTGAATTCGCAAGCCAATTATTTTTTAAATCAAGAGAGTTTCCGCAAGATTGATGCAAATACACAGTTCATTGTGATACCATCAAACACTTGTTGCTTTATCTTCTGATATATGGTAGTTCATTAATTAATTCTTCTCATTCCTCTTTTTTTTTCCCAACATTTGTTCAGAAGACTCGTGCGTTATTTCTACAAGCTCTTAGGTTTATGGTGTCATCTGCCAGTTGTTCTTTCATTCCTTCTTTCGTGTTCTTTGCTGCCTTCACTCTAATTTCTCATCCACTGTCTACATCTGCGATTGAGTGGTGTTTCTCCACTTTCAGGTTATTTTTTTACATCCTATTGTTCTTCCCTTGCTTTGTTCGTTGACGTAATTTCTATCCACAATGTGTGCAATTACACTTTTCTTAAACTCATTTTTATGCAACCTTCAACACTTCATGGCTAGGTTTGGTTTGCTAATGGAGTTGTTTACTGTTGATTAATTTTGTGCACCCACCAACTGTTTGTTAAAATGTCGGCAGGAAGAAACAACTCAACTTGTCCATACTTGCGGAGGATGAGTTCCCATACAAAACAGGGTCTCAAAAAGTTAGTTGCATGATCCCTCATGCATAACACAAATCTAAATCATGTGTTTATAGAGGGTAACCCAATTAATAAAACCCTAAAACAATCCTCAAGACCACTACAAGTTTAATGAGACTACATGGGTCGGCCAGCCACCAGACTCGTGACAGACCTAAATTACCAACATTTAACAATTCAAGTAGCAATAAAGTTATCATGACTTTATAATCCTATAATGAAAAGCATACATTGCGTCGATCAAAGCCCACAAATAACTAATAAGTGGTGGCTTATCACAATTTACAACATCAAACACCCTATCTAAGTCCCACTAGCAGCTTCTAAACTAAGCAAGTATACATCAAATATTCAGTCCTTTGGGCGCGCTAACCACAACGAACTCAATGCACGAAGACGTGACGTGTAATCACTGATGACAAGAAGCGCCCTTGCAGCCTGCCTGGTTGTCAGTATCCGGTGCAATTGTTGCAACGTTTGCTGCCTCAGTAGATCAGCCTGCCAAGACACAACTAACCAATATTTTTTACATTTTCTTTTTATTTTAAAAAAAAAAACACGAGGGCTAGATTTTACCTGATGAAGGAAGTTTTCAAGTGTGGTAAGCTTGCTCATGGCTATAGCCATCTGACCCATGTAATCGGCTACATTACCTGAGCTGGTGAAACCCACAGAGAGTGTGTCAACAAGTGATTGTTGCAAAGCTTCCATCCCTTGAGATAGAGCATCTTCTGCTTGTTGTGATGACTGCTGCAAATTGCATATCCCCATCAGCTGTTGATCCGTCAAAGGCTCCAGATGGTTCCCGAGTATCTAAAAAACACAAACCATCAATGGCAATGGTATGTACTGTAAGGAGTCAAAGTTTTGGTCAAACCTTGAGAAGCTCGGAAGAACGAAAGCCACCAATCCACATGAAGCAGCGTTCGGCTGGTGACTTCCACATGCCCGAAAGCATGTGAAATACATCAGATTTTGCAGCTATGCTTTTAAGACGGAATATTTCATCGTAATGTAACATGACCGCTTCAACTAGAAGACGAAGTTCATTATCAGGAACATGAGCGTTTACTGCGGACCGTACATCATTAATTAGCCTTTGATGGTCGTCTAACCATCGTGCATAATCCATGTCAAATGCTAAAGCTCCTGTGTTGATAAGTTTTAACATTTCTTAAGGCACAAAATATATAATAAGACGGATTAAACAAGTATTTTATATGCCTGCGGTCGACTAAAATGTAATAGCTTAGGAAGTTTCAGCACGTTGCTCAGCTGCAATTTTTACGCGATAAAGAGTCCCAAAATCAAAAGTTATTGTTTAACCGATTACTTGACATGTAAAACTTTCATGGCAAGTAAATTGCAGTACCGTTTCCAGCAACCAAATTACTCTGATCTCCAGAAACTCCACCACCAACAAACATACCCTACAAATTACAACAGAATAAAATTCATTTCTTTTGAGATTTGTATATATATTTTTTGAACGGCAATTTGAATCCACATCCAATAGGAGGAAATCCAACATAGGTGAGAAAACTCACTAGCCCAGCATGGAAACCTATTTTGTCCATGCAAGGACTTAACCCGTGACCTCCCCAATGTTAAGTCCCGGGGTAACTTCTCTCAACCACTTGTATTTTTAGATACACATAATTTATGAGCACCTGCTGCTGTGCTCGTTTAAGCTCCTGCTCAAGCTGCGTAAGCTTGAGGCGACTGTTTTCCAGCTGCTGAACATACGCCTGCATTTATTTAATAAAGGGATTCACTTGAAGCAAATGCAAATCATGAAATAATTAAGACGGTGCAAAATGAAAAAAACAATAACCATACTTTCTTCCTCAATCGACTTTTCCTAGCAGCTTCTCGATTCTGAGCCAGCCTTCGAAGTACCTGATCGGGAAAACACACTAAACTTTACATTGAATGTTGTTTGACTAAAATTACGTCATTCAGAAACCTTCACCTTCTGGTCTCCAATCTTTCCCATTGATGAAACTTGAGCCCCATTATGAACACTGTTTAACTACAGAAAAAACATTAATTCAAAAATCTTCATCACATGGTTCAAAAGATGAAAGAAAAGATATTGGAGATGGTTTACAAACAAAGACCTGATTTTTATCATCAGTGTCAATATCAGTGGAACTGTCAGTTTGTTGGCTGTTATCTGCAGTGGCAGACTCTCCCCAGTTGTCAAAATGCCCTTTCCCCATACCACCGCCATCTGCCACCATCGCCTTCTGCTGCTGCATCATCAACTGCCCGGTGGTGTGGTCAATTGAACTCATATCTATACTTGATACAAAGTTCTAAGAAAACCAACAAACCCAAATGAATTTTTCAATCACTCGTGATATATACCCATGTTTAAATAATTACCATGTGATGTTGGCGAGACTGCAAGCTATTCGAAAAAACAGCTGCATTCCCTGCTTGTAAGTCACTATATAACGAACCTACCAAACCCCAAAACAAGTTCAAAGTTTGATATGATATATATATTTTATATTTATATATACAGAGGGAGAGAGAGAACATATATATATGTATACTTGTGCTTAAATCAACAGCATCCTCATGGTGGAAGGCAGGTGCGTGTTGAAGGTCTCCAAGATCCGCAAAACGCGCATCAGTTCTTCCATTTTCATTCGCTCTGTTGTTTTTATTTATCATCCATGACCCACCAATCATCGATTAAAAAAAAAAAAAAAAAACACAGGGATGTGTATACATATAAGTAGAGAATATGTAGGTACCTCCTAATGTAGAATTGTGAATGACAATACAAGTCTGAAGCTGAAAGGGGGTGAGCTGAGCTTTGCATTTGGTCTTCAATGGCGGAAGCTGTTAAATTGGTGATCTTTTTATTACTGGCATGAGAAGATAGCGAATCAGTACGGTAGCCTTTTCCCAAAAATAATAAATAAATAATAAATAATAAATAATAATAGTCGTAGTGTTGATAGTGATTCTTTTGTCATTATTGCTCTCTTTCCCCCAAGTTTGAGCATTTTAGTCTCCCGATACGCCACCAGTCGTCCCAATATACGCACCTTCTTTTCAAGGCCGCGCGTGACCCATATAATCAAGTTTTTTCAAACTAACCATTTGAGTGCATCTAAATTATTAAACGCTGAATAGTTAACAATATTTAAACCATTAAGTGCTGAAGCAATTAAGATCGGTTGGTTGCACGTCTGAATAAAAATTTAAAAAAACTTTTTTTTATTAAAAAACCCTAGCCCCCGTCGCCGTCCATCTCCGCTCATCTCAACTCCAGCCGGTCGCCGCTCGTTTCAACCCCAACCCATGTCTCCGCTCGTTTCAACCCCAATCGTTCGAGGTTCGAACCCTAAAACCAGAACAATGGAGAACGGCGGAGAACCCCTACCCCATCGGCCCATCGTTCGAGGTTCGAACCCTAAAACCAGAACAATGGAGAACGGCGGAGAACCCCAGCCCCATCATTCGAGGTTCGCAACCCCTTCGATCTTCGGTTACATATGTGCAGCGGTGTAGCGATGAAGGTGGAGAACGGTGGAGAACAACAGCTGTGACGTGGGTGGAACCCATTCAGGCGGTGGTGGTGGCCATTCAGACATTCCCAGCCTCTTCTCTTTCTCATTCTCATTCAGAGTCTGTCTCAAGTCTGAACCATTCAGACATTAGTTCAGACATTAGAACCTATTCAGATGAATTTTTTCCCCAAACAAAAAGTCTGAATATGAACTATTTAGATTTAGACTCATTCAGATACAAACAAACAACCCCTAAGTTACGAGGTCCTTCAAATAATTGGATTGTATAATGCTTTAGTTTGGGTTTTTCTAAGGGTGAAAAAAACCGAAAATACTGAACTAAAACCGAAATTTTCAGTTCAGTTTCGGTTTTTCATATTTTAAAAATTGAAATAATTTGTAATGTTATTTAATATATATATATAGGGAAGGGTATAAAAAATAACCCTCATCTTTTGCTACAACTACATAACTCATTTCAACCAATCATAAATTTACACATAAGCTTTTCATTAAAATATTAAAAAGGGCATCTTAGTCATTTACCTTTATAAGTTTTTTCCCCATCTTTTTTAAACATTAATAACTTTTTTATAATATATTATTTTTTAAAAAAATTTGCACCATTGTATTCGTCTCATTTTTCTCTTTAATTTTGTTATATTCTCGACTAATTTTTTTTACTTTTTTTAGATGCCCTATACTTACATCATTGTAACGAGCTTAAATATAACAAATTTAATTGAAACATTTTTAAAAATGATAAATTACAATGATGTAATTTACATTGACGTAATTTATCGTGATGTAATTTACATTGACGTAAAATTTGGTTTCGGTTTTTTCGGTTAATTTGGTTCCGGTTCGGTTTTTTCGGTTAATTCGGTTTCGGTTCGGTTTTTTTTGGCTTTTTGCTCATCCCTAATTTGTAACGAGCCTAAATACAACAAATTAGTTTGAATTGTTTTCGAACAATGATAAATTACATTACTATAATTATCATTGTTAGAGAAAAAAAAATCAAAATAATGTGTTATATTACATCACTGTAATTTATCATTGTAATTATCATTGTTAGAGTAAAAGTAAAATAATGTGTTATATTAATTACATCACTGTAATTTATCATTGTTAGAAAAAAAATTTAAAATAATGTGTTATATTTATGCTCGTTATATCGATGTTAATAATGGGCAATGAGAAAAAAAAATTAAAAAAAACTAGTCAACATTATAACGGGAATTAAAGAGAAAATTACATCACTGTAAATAATGTGTTACGCCACCGTTAATTATGTCATTGTAAATTACTTCATTTTGTGTTACATTACTGTAATTTACCATTGTTTGAAAAAATTTCTAATTAATTTGGTATCGTTAAGCTCGTTACAATGATGTAAATACATGACATCAAAAAAAAAAAAAAAACTAGTCGAGACTATAACGAAATTAAAGAGAAAAATGAGACGAGTATAATAGTGCAATTTTTTTAAAAAAATAATATAGTATAAAAAAGTTATGAATGTTTAAAAAAAAGGGGTAAACTTTATATAAATACAAATGTCCTAAATGCCCTTCATACTAAAGACAAAGGAATTGACACGTGGCACGATCCTATACATTTACCTTTTTCAAGTAGCCATTGGATGATGGTTAATGGGTTGTAACAAAAGATGAGGGTTATCAAAAATTCCATGCCCTATATATATATATATATATATATATATATAGGGTTTGAATACTTTGAAAACTCGATCTTAAAGAGAAAACCCTTTAACCCTGTGTGAACCGTTATATCAAACTTTTATTAGATTTTAATTAATTAAACAGAAATAACTTATGATTGATAATTAAAGTTGAATATTTAATTGAGGGTTTTGAAAGTAAAATACCAATTTTACTCTTTTAAGGAGTAAATTAGACTTTTTTTAATCTTTTTTCTCTCTCATCTATCCTCCTTTCATTTTTTTTTATTTTCTTCTCTTTCATCTCTTTTCTTTTCTCTCTCCTCTCTATTTGTTCTTTTTATATTTGATATTAAGTAAAAAATTAAAAAATATATTTTATAAAATGTCAAAAAAACGAACAAAATGTATAATTTTCAAACAAAATAAAAAAAATTATAACTTATTTTTTACAAGAAACAAAAAATTTAGACGCGTGTAAAAAAAGTACACAATGTATCAAGCATAATTTATACTACACAAACACAAGTATTACATATTCTCAAACACAATAAACACTACACACGTTTATTTTTTACATATAAAACAAATATTGCATATGTGTAATTATACACAAGCACATCAAATTAACCAAAAACAAAAAAACTACACGTGTAATTTTATACAAATAACATATATGATATTAAAAAAGCACATTTATCTAAGTTCAAACATTTATTATACAATAAACATATATCATCTAAAAAACTATAACTGAAAAAAAGTACACATATGTATACTAAAAACATACAACTTTTAATACACGAAGTACAACTGGTTCAAAATGGGTCTTTTTTTACACACGTGTAAATTTTTTGTTTCTTGAAAAAAAAAGTTTCAAGTTTTTTTTATTTTGGTTGAAAATTATATATTTTGATCAAAGTTGTAGAAATCGTTAGGCGCTAGTCGGGCGGTGGGGTGGGGACTAGGGATTAATCGGCCAACTAATCGGCCTAATCGGATAGTCGGACTTAGTCGGCCTTAGGGGACTAGCGATTAATCGGTCTAGTCGGGGATTTTTACAACCATGATTTTGATCGTTTTTTGACATTTTAAAAATATATTTTTTAATTTTTTAGTTAATATCAAATATAATGAGGAAAAAAAGAGACGAGAGAGAAAAGAAAGAGACGAGAGAGAAAAGACTGAAAAGTTGATATAGAAAGTGAGAAAAAATGTTATTATATATGAATAGAGAAAAGACCAAAATTACCCATTTGATTTAAGTTAATCAAAAAGTATATAAGTTTGATCTAACAGTTGATAGATGGTTTAAGAATTTTCTCTTTAAGATCGGGTTTTCATTTTATTCAAATTATATATATATATATATATATATATATATATATAGGTAAAGATATAAAAAATAACCCTTATCTTTAGCTACAACTACATAACTCATTTTAACCAATCATAAACTTACACATAAGCTTTTCATTAAAATATTAAAAAGAACATTATAGTCATTTTATCTTTATAAGTCTCCCACTCTTTTTTAAACATTAATAACTTTTTATAATATATTATTTTTAAAAAAAATTGCACCATTATATTCGTCTCATTTTTCTCTTTAATTCCGTTATAGTCTCGACTAATTTTTTTTACTTTTTTTAGATGCCATATATTTACATCATTGTAACGAACTTAAATATAACAAATTTATTTTAAATTTTTTTAAAAATGATAATTTATCGTGATGTAATTTACATTGACGTAATTTATCGTGATGTAATTTACATTGACGTAAAATTTGGTTTCGGTTTTTTCGGTTAATTTGGTTCCGGTTCGGTTTTTTCGGTTAATTCGGTTTCGGTTCGGTTTTTTTTTGCTTTTTGCTCATCCCTAATTTGTAACGAGCCTAAATACAACAAATTAGTTTGAATTGTTTTCGAACAATAATAAATTACATCACTATAATTATCATTGTTAGAGAAAAAAATCAAAATAATGTGTTATATTACATCACTGTAATTTATCATTGTAATTATCATTGTTAGAGAAAAAATAAAATAATGTGTTATATTAATTACATCACTGTAATGTATCATTGTTAGAAAAAAATTCAAAATAATGTGTTATATTTATGCTCGTTATATCGATGTTAATAATGGGCAATGAGAAAAAAAAATAAAAAAACTAGTCAACATTATAACTGGAATTAAAGAGAAAATTATATCACTGTAAATAATGTGTTACGTCACCGTTAATTAAGTCATTGTAAATTACTTTATTTTGTGTTACATTACTTCATTTTGTGTTACATTACTGTATTTTACCATTATTGGAAAAAATTTCTAATTAATTTGCTATCGTTAAGCTCGTTACAATGATGTAAATACATGACATCAAAAAAAAAAAACTTGTCGAGACTATAACGAAATTAAAGAGAAAAATGAGACGAGTATAATGGTGCAATTTTTTTTAAAAAATAATATAGTATAAAAAAGTTATGAATGTTTAAAAAAAAGGGGGTAAACTTTACATAAATGAAAAATGTCCTAAATGCCCTTCATAATAAAGACAAAAGAATTGACACGTGGTACGATCCTACACACTTACCTTTTTCAAGTAACCATTGGATGATGGTTAATGAGTTGTAACAAAAGATGAGGGTTATAAAAAATTTCATCCCCTATATATATGCTGCTATTTTTATACTTATTTAACGAGATAAAAACAAACAAAAAGACAAAAAGTCTATCATTGGAGATAATAAAGATTTGGATTATAACAAAAAGTCTATCGTTGGAGATAATAAATATTTGGATTATATGAACTCTACTATTTTAAATGGTGCAGGTCGGGATTATTACATATTTAGTTTTATTTTGATTAGTTGGTGTTCGAACAATTAATTTATAAATTATCTATTGTTAAACATGTTTGTATTTTCAATATTGGGTGTGAGAAAAAAAACTAAAAAATGTAAAAAGCCGAAAACCGAACCGAAACCGACAAAAAAAAAATAAAAACTGAAAACCAAATGGTTTCTAACAGCTAAAAATCGATTATGTTGGTTTCGGTTTTAGTCAACAACCGAACCTAACCAATCATACCCTTAGGTTTTTCCATAACGCACCATGTCATCTGACAATCTAGTCTTCCACCATAGTTCGATCGACAACCACGACATGTCCACATTATCTCCACCACCACCTCAGCCTCCACCAATCCACTATTCTTAAACCCTACTTATGGTTATTACTAAGATTTTACGAGGTATGATTTATATATATAACAATCTTGTAAATTATGTTATATTATAATGTAAATCAATGGTCCATTAAAAAAATGTATTTACGTGTAAAGTATTTTAGTTATTTTAATTTTTACCTAAAATTAATAAATTTTTTGAACAAGAATTTTAGCTTAAAACTTCAAACTCGTTGCAAAAGTGAAACCAGAGACGCCTGACATGCAACATTATACATCTCTCTTTTTAGTTTACTGAAATCACACTAAAACGAAAGGCTCAATGGCTCGCATGAACGAGAGAACGGCGTGGTCTAATCTTAAAGTAAAAAAAAAAAAAAGGAAAAAAAGAAAAGAAAAAAAGGTAGTAAGCGTGTGGTTGGCGCGTGAGAGTGTTGTTTAAGGTGCACCTACGTCTGTATGTTGATATGGTAGGCTTGGTAACTTGCAGCAGGTAAGACCTTTCTCTCCATTCAAAGTGTTATCATCCCATTCATAAAGGATTTTAACTTTTTTTTTTTAAATATATATACACATATTGACTTTAACTAAAAACTACGTGTTATACGTGGTGCACGCATATAATGTATATGTGTGTGGATCTATAATGGGTAAAAGTAAAAGTGCATTAATTTTAACATTATTTTAATTATTATGTGAAAATAACGTTAAAATCGTTGGAATGATCAACTTCAAACGATAACTTTGAGCTTGGGACTCTTTTGGAGCAGCCCCTCTATCCCAATTGGGATAAGAATAAGGTTTGTATCTATCCTTTCTCCAGACCCTACTGAAAAGTGGAAATATACTGGGTAAGGTTGTTGGTTATTATTAGACTTTAACTCTCTTTTATTTTCCTACGGATGTTTCACGTTATTTACACGTCTAGTTTTTATTTTAGTATCTCACAGATCATATATATCTTGTAAGGTCTATACAAGGTGTATAGTCCTCTCTAAAAGATAATAATTCGACAATGAGTTGTCATGTATACTCTAGGGCTGTCCAAAAAGCTCGAAGCTCGGATTCGGCTCGTAGTTCGTTTCGGATAAAGCTTGGCTCGGATAAAGCTCGTTTGTAACCGAGTCGAACCGAGCCATCTCATTTTATAATCAAGCCAAGTCCGAGCCAAGGTTGGCTCGACTTGTAGCTCGCTCGTTGCTCGACTCGTTTGTATAACGTGCTATACTAAAATATAAAATTATAGGGTTACTTTCAATAATAAATATACTTTAGTATTATTTTGTAAGTATGATAAAAAAGAAAAAATAAAAAAATAAAAGAAAATAGGATATAAATATGGAATGAATCTCAATTATCACGTGTTTCACTAATCCCTCGTTCCTAAATCATATTCTTAATTCTCAATTCTCAATTCTACATATTCATGTTTCTTTACTCTTACTTCTCAAACCATAATTCCCAAATATGTTGGAGCCACAGTCCTCACACAAGACGTTTCACGCGCGGTTACAGCTATATGACGGTTGGTCTCAGTCACATGCAGGTCGGATATAACACGGTCACAGCCAGACATTTCTCGCACGTGGACTTTGTAGAAGTCAGGACTCAATGGAGAAAACGAGCCAAGTTGAGGTGAATGCGATTCAAATATTAAATTTGTTATGTAAAAACCGAGTCAAAAACGAGCCGAGTCCGAGCCGAGATTTCAGGCTCGGTTTAAAAACGAGCCGAGTCCGAGCTGACCCTGGCTCGGCTCGGCTCGTGAACACCCCTAGTATACTCCATGTAAAGGACCCATACAGCCATACAACGCCTATAGCTCTATATGTGACACATATGAGTTCAATCATTGATACTTACAAATTATGGCAACCAATTATTAGACATATAAATGAATCAAACGAACACGAACATGTCATGTTCCTGTTCGTTTGTTTAACTTTAACCGAACAAACGATCGAACACGAACATTGAAACAAACGAGGGTTTCTTGTTCGTGCTCATTAATGTTCGTCCGTTAATAGTATAAATGAACAGTTGATGAACATATATGAACATAAGTAAACGCATATGAATTTAACTGAACAAACATAAACGAACATAATTAAAGAACGCAAAGACATACATGATTGAATATGTATAGTTAAACAAACATGTAGATTTTAAACTTGTATTGATATTAGCCTATTTCAATCTATACATTCTAAAATTTGGGTAAAATAAAAATGCCACAAACATGTTAGTTTATAATAAAGATGAATATATCACTGATTTTATTAAAATAATTGAATTTATTTATCATTAAAAATAAACAAGCGAACCTAAATGAACGAACATAAACAAACTTTCACAAACGTAAATGAACGAACGGGATGTTTGTTCATGTTCGTTCATTTAGTTAAATGAACAAAAAATTAGCGAACATGAAGGAACTTT
Source organism: Mikania micrantha (assembly GCA_009363875.1). Taxonomy (NCBI): domain Eukaryota; kingdom Viridiplantae; phylum Streptophyta; class Magnoliopsida; order Asterales; family Asteraceae; genus Mikania; species Mikania micrantha. The sequence goes on from SZYD01002525.1 coordinate 82,624, forward strand.
TTATTGAACAATCAATGAACGATTCATTAAACATTTGGTTCATTTACATGCCTACTAGTTATTACCAATATGCGTCTCATATAGGCATATGCTACGCGTACAAAGGGTATAGAGAGTAGGAGGTGGGTGTGAGAATAACAATGTGTATCTCTTAAGGCTTTATATCACAGTAACAACACTTATCTACACTTTGATGCATGAAATCGTGGCAAAATACGGGATAATGGAAGAAGAATCCAGTAAGTAAACAATTAAGTATGTATGATGGATGGACACTTGAAAGGGGGACAAAAGAACCAAAACTGGTACTGACAACCCAAACCGGAACCGATTCTATCCGAATCGATAAGTACAAGTGGTTTCATTTTTACCCTGTCAAAACAAAAATTGAAACCAATCATAAACCGATAAAACCCGGTCAACCCGAACCAAACATAAACCGGTTCTTGACTTGTTAACCAAAACGAAAACTTGTTTGAAACCAAAACCAATTTTAAAAGAAACAAGCCCCTTTGTCCACCTCTAAATATATCCAACTACGTTAAATCCTTTCTCCATTTTTCTTTTGTGGGCAATTTAATATAAAAAGATATTTTTTTTTTATTTTTAAAATTAGTTTACACATATTTTGATTTAATATTTATTAATTTGATTTCTTTGTTTTAGCTTCAAAATTGAGTTTTGATTTACGAATATAATTTCTTTATTTGATTTAGTTTCAAAATTGAGTTTTGATTTATTTATACTTTACGAATGGAATTTGTTTATTATTTTAATTAAATATTTGCTTATTTATGTATGGGTGAAACGATAGATACAAGCAATAAATTTCAATTAATTATTATGTAGATGGATAATCTTGTATTTACTTTTCTTGAATTTGATATTTTCTAAATTTTAGAGAAATAAGACAAATTTTATTGATGTTTTTTAGTCAAAGTTTATTTAATTATATTTAATGCACTAGAGTAAGATATGATTGAAAAATAGAGTAGTGTATAATTACAAATGCCTTTTAGTTTTATGTTGCATCGAATACCCTGGCAAAATTCATTGTCATGTCTTTATCAATATCTGCAAAGCATTTTGGAATGCAAATATAAAACTATCTCCCATCAGAAAAATTGAGAACCAAATAAATCTGTAAACTATTTCTCATATTTAGGTTTGAACCCATGATCTCATTGAGATGCAGATTCTCCTCAGTGGCAGGAAGCCTTTTGATCCTATTATATTGTAGCAAAAACTCAATTTCAATTCCAATACCATCAGGTAAGAATACCTTCATTCCGTCATTTGATTCATCTAAAAGTTGAAAGACCAGAAAACATGTCTTCCTTAATCTTGTTCCATCCCTTGGAAAAATAGCAATCACCATCGACAAATTTCCTAAAATTTACAGTCCATTTATAAACTTCACTTGAGATTTAGTAAAGGTGATTAGGGAATTTTGTTGTTAAAATTCCGATTCACAAATTTAAATGGCAATTTCGTTCTGCAAAAAATAATAACTTACAATATTCATAAGATTACGTTGAAATGCAAATATAAAATTACAATAAAACATAGCAATTGAAGTTGCAGATTAAGTAGCAGGCATATTAGATCATGGTGTGAGTCAGTGTGTGACCAATGTTTAAAGGAAGGATTCACATGAAAAGAGATAATGTTGTCATTGCATCATAAATTTCCAAATCAGCTACAAAATACTACTCGTGTCATTCTCCACCTCATAAGGAAGAAGCAACATGTATTTAACTAGTAGATATCTCGCGCGTTGCGGCGGGTATTTTGCCATGATTTTAAATATCAGAATGCAGACATGATCCCGTATATGAAGACGCAAATATAAAAAAAATGCCATAAATTTTGTCACTCCGACGTAAAATTCTAAGGTATAGCCGCCGTAAACGTGCATGCTCTAAAAAAAAACCGGCCGCAACGACTGTTAATCAGCAATAAAACAATAAATCAAGCTTTACTCCTATGTAATATGGACTCAAATAGGGGCGTTCAAAAAAATCCAAAATCCGAAATTTGAATCGTATCCGAAACTCGAAAAAACTGGTCCGAATTAAAGATTCGGATATTCGGATAGATTTGGATCAGATATCCGTTTTCCGAATTCGGATCGGATCGGATATCGGATATACAAAAACTTGTTTATTCGGATCGGATATTCGAATTCAATCCGAATAAACCCTGTTTATTCGGGTTGTTCGGATTATTCGGATGAAAAAAATAAGTTTATTCGGGTTTTTAGGGTTATTCAGATAGATTCGAATCGGATTGAAAATTTTTGAATTCGGGTCGGGTTTTGGATTGGGTCTTAAAGTTTTTAAATCCGAATAAACAGTTATCCGACCCGATGAACACCCCTAGACCCAAACTTAAGCATACAATGTTATAATTTATAAGAAAAACGTTATGATCATGACCAAAATGATATAAACGATACAAAAGGTCGATAATATACGAACATGGTATATGCTTGTGGATAACGCGCAAAATATTTCTGACCGTTTGGATTCGAAGTTTACATACATTTGTGAGGTAATTATGATCAAATTAATATATTATATCTATTATGCAATAATATAATGATGTGTTAAAAACATGTGTAATTTAAAATTATATGTGTAAAGTAAGATTATTATTATTATTATTTAAATAATATGATTTAATTATCTGAGCCCACATAGGAAAAATAAAAAGAAAAGGGCTAAAAGAAGAATTGAACATGAGGCAAATAAATAAGCTCATAAAACCTTTACCAGCCTATCTAGCCGTAAAAAAAGTTATCACTGTAAAGGGAAAGAAAAAAAAATTAAAATGTTGTTTTCAATGGGTCTCGAACGTCCGACCTTCCTTCTTGTCTCCTTGAGACTTAACCACCATGACAGTATTTCATATGATGCTATAATGTGAATATTATATATAGTTATTTACTTATTTTTATTATATATTTGGTTCCTTTGAACGGTACCAAATTAATATATATATTAAAATGCAACCTAAATGAATAGTATACATATTAATATTATATTGAAATAGTGTGTGTATATATTGAAAAAATACGGTTCTTTCTAGGGTTTCGGTGGTGTTCGGAGATGGCTACAATGATTTATTTGTTCTCATTGAAAATCGATGTTTGCCTAGAAATTTGTGTTTTTTTTTAATTCAACCAATTGGTTGCCGGTGAGAAGGATTTTATGAGTATTTTTTCTATTATTTTCATATTAATATTATATTGAAATATATATTATTAAATAGTATGAACAATGAATATATATAGTGAAAAAATGTGGTTCTTTATAAGGTTTCGGTGGTGTTCGGAGAAGGTTACGATGATTTATTTGTTCTCATTGAAAATTGATGTTTGCTTAGAAATATATATATATATATATATATATATATATATTTTTAATTCAACCAATTGGTTGCCGGTGAGAAGGATTTTGTGAGTATTTTTTTCTATTATTTTCGTAACATATTTGTATGGATTTTGTATGATTTTATGTTTTAACGGAAAATTAGTATATAGTTTGTGATAAGAGATTTGATATTGGTATTTAACTTATACTTCTGCAAATGATATATAATACCCATTATCAGGAATGCATTGCGATAACCCGCCGCAACGCGCGGCGGGGAAAACCCTAGTTTAATATTATTATTGTTCCATCAGTTTATATATGGTAGTGTCTTTTATAATATACACAACAAAACAATATAGGAATTAAAAAAAAAAGCAATTGAATGTGTATAGAAAAGATTATTGCAGCAAAAGTCCAAGGCACGCTTTAAACAAAGATGGAAGCCTTGTACTTGAATACATATCAATGATATTCTGTTAAAAAATAATAAAAATATTAAATCCAGATGTCAAGGAAAATATGATGATAATAATTACATAATGTTCAAATAAATTTTAAGGCTATCTGTATTAAGCAAATCCAAGTAACTCTCCGTAAGCGTTACACAAACAAATAAAACCATCATCCCTCTTAACATCCCCTCCTTCCCCTAAATGGGTGAATGCTACTTTCCCATGACGACGCTCACTCCCAACGTCAGGCATGCCGGGGTGTAGTAGGGTTCAGGCAGTCACCCCATTAAAGATAGCCTAGCAAATGTGATTTATAAGTGAATACGAAGAATGAGTTAATCAGTTAGATGATGAATAAATTGATAATGAGATGAAAGAAAAAGTAAATAGAACAACACTCACATATTCTTAATTAAGGTTTCAGTATGAAAGTTTAAATCAAGTGGCGATTAACATTCATAAGAACGTGACGAACTAAACAAACATACAACATCTTATCACTCAGATGCTCAATAAACTGATAAAAGAAGAGTAAATTGAATAACAAACAAATTAATGTTTAAATTGAAAACTAACAAAATTTTAATAAATTTAAAAAAAAACATGCACATTTAAAATACGTTATTAGAAAAAACTAAAACATAAAAAACTAAAATAAAAGAAGATAAAGTTTGAATATTAATAATATTCATACAATATAATATTTAAATAATAATTATAAAATATTATTAAGGTTTTATACTTGTGTAATATTTAATAATAATTAAAAGGTTTTTAATAAGTAAGGGTATTAATTAATGAAAAAAGTGCTAATTAATGAATAAGTGAACATATATTTAATGTTTGTAGAACAGGATGATTTATAGTATGGTGTAAATAGCAACACGCAAAACTGAATTGTTCAATTGCTACACTATGTATATTTTAATATAATACTAGTAGGGTAAATTACCGATATAATTCTTGTAATTTGATATTATTTCACTTTTAGTCATTAGGTTTATTAAATTACCTATATGGTCTCAAACTTTATACATTTGTAAAACATATAGTCCTTAGGTAACCAAATTTCTTTCATACACTTGACCAAATTACGCTCACATAAGGACTATATGTATGTTTAAAGTTTGAGTCCACATGGGTAATTTATAGAACCTAGGGGCCAAGAGTGAAATATTAGCAAACTACTAGGACTATTGTGGTAACTAGTACTAGATCGTTCGGCAATCCATATGGTATGTGTACTTTCACTATTTACTATGTGTAAATACTATGCATTAAACAGTATGATAACAATTCAGTGAAATCAAGTAACAGTTGTATGAATTTCAATGGAAATTGAAATATAGATATACAACAACTCATGTGAAATAACAACGGTGAAAACAAATGACAAAAACATATCGGTTGTGATTTGATGTCCACAAATAACAGGAATCATATAGCCGACAATTTCATGAGAAAACAGTGTGAAATCATTCATAACAATGCGTAAACAGTTAAGTCGAGTTGAGTCCGTCAGTGAGAATGTTCAATATAAAACGACAATTCAGTACCGTTTACAAATAATAAACTGAGAGTGTGTTTGCGTGGGTGACGATTCACACAAACATATATGTGGGTTTTTAACGTTCTGAATGATATATGAAAAGTAGAAAACAAAATCAGAAAGTAAATCCGACGCCGTGTTCGCTCGGGTGACGATTCGAACGAATACGCGTGAAGGTGATACGATCTGATGAAACAGATAAAATAAACGCTTCCGAAACAATAAAATAATAAAAATAATCTTAAAAGATTTATTAGGAATTACAACATTAAAGAGTTTTAAAAGAAAACTATTGTATCTTAAACTAAGAAAAAATACGCGTTTCGTAACGTAACGAAACGTATGTCCGAGCAACCCGAATGAAACCGAAATGACACGGGGCATAAAAATCCTTACCCTCATTAAAATTCTCATTTAATTCTTCATCTACCGTCTCTCCCTCTAAAAAACCTGGATTTTCCCTCTCTCTCTCTAGAATTTCACCACAAAAATCAACCTAAATCCTTCATTTCTTGCTCAAATCGTGCGATCTTGGTGTCAAATTGAGCTGCAAGTTATGGTTTTTAGGGTTTTCTCCAAACCCGACAAAATTTAGCCGGTTTTAAACACCCCCTTTTGACCCTTACACATTCTAAACAAGTTTTCTCACATATACCCACTCAAAACGACAATATATTCGACTAAAAATCGAAATCGCCGTCTGCCATGGTTGAAACGCGTTTCGGGCGAATGGCTCGTAAGAATGAACCGCTCATTCGTATGACAGTCATAAGAATGAGTCATTCGTGTGAATACTCACAAGAATGAGCCATTCGTGTGAATACTCATTTGGATAAGTCATTCGTCTGAATACTCATTAGCATGACTCATTCGTATGAATACTCATTAGCATGAGTCATTTTCACTATACGAACTTAGTTATCAACTCAGATTTAAAAAGAACAACTAAATAAGGGATCATAGCTCAAATAACATTTAATCAAACACATGACTGTGAATACAACACCAGTACGACAACAGTGAGCACATGCATTCCTTGAGTCTTAGTCAACCACTACAGCAACAAGGTGAATTCATATGCCCTTTTTCTAATCTTTTGATTTTAAATGCGGGGCTGAGAAACATGCTAACTCTTTTAAATTATTAAAAGTTTTAGTACATTATTTCAATTATCATGTATTCCAGATAATAAGGTTTCATCTTTATTATCATATCTACATGTATGCTTGTGTGTGAAATGACAATTATGACATATCAAGGATGAGATCATGATAACATAACTTCATGATATCATCAAATCATTGAAATTACATAGTGTGTTAAGATTTGATCTTACAACACTTTGTTATTAACACTAAGATAACAATAGGATAACATTGAGACAATAACAAGAGATAACAAGAATGGCATCATGACAACATAAAGTCCTGATATCATTCAATATATTACTAACATTGTGTATTAAGACTTGTTCTTATAACACTTTGTTAAAGACATTGAAATGACATAATTCCAGCACTAAATGGGGTACATATTTGGTAGTATAGTGGTTTAACTAATGTTGACCATTAAGCTGGTCAATGAATATACAACCATTCAATGGGTTGACTGTCACCTCCAGTTGGAAGTGAGAACCAGCGCCCTCATTCAAGTGAGAACATATAACTACGAGACAATAACAATGGGTGAACACATAACATCGATTTGATTACTATTAAGCCTGAATGCATTATATCACTGTATTCATGTATCCATGTATTCAAGAACAGTCTTAAGTCCCTTTCGATATCGTTTACCATTGATTTAGTAGAGGCTAAACCGACGATAGCGTAGTGGTACCATAGGTTTGAAAAACCTCCGGTGAGTGAGGTCGGTACGTTATGCGAACAATAAGACTTTTGGCCGGTAATGTATGACCGGTGACAGGGCTGCATCAGTCAGGTTTGGTAAACGACCACATGGGTGATACTAATCTTCAGGCACTAATTGTAATTGTACCCTTTGAATATGTTGACTGGTAGACTAAGGAATTGATTTTCACTCATGTCATATTACTGGGACAGATTCGTTGTGAAGGCAAGGATTCTATGAGACTACAAATGTATAGGGAATTGGAGGTATTGTGGTCTGATTACGTGAGGACAACAATGGGTCTCATTTATGCTCTATACATTCAAGATGTAAATACTACAAATGGGTTAACTGTCACTTCTAATCTTAGAAGCGAATTACAGTAACTATACAATTGAGAGAACATTAAAAAGGATAAGATTTAATAAAATCTATATCTTTCAAACATCAAGGGTTATCATAACTTCGGTCATTATATACCCTTCAATAATCTATTAACCTATACTTATAACACTGGGGAACGAAATCATACTACTTGGGAATATCAGGTTCGATATCAATCGAGATCGAATTCATGTGAGATGGAAATGGGTATCCATAGTTGCAATACAGGTGTCATTGAATTCAGTTAAGTGTGTGGTGGGCTGGTAGCTTCATTCATGATACATATGCCCTATATATAAGCATGCTTAATTTGAACGACATACTATCTATAGGTGTAACTATGGAGAGGACATTGTTGTGAGATAAGACAAAGCAAATTCAATAAGACTTGTGTGTCACACCCCGAGCCGGCTGGCTGGATCTACTTTCCCGTCAGGCGGAGGGTTCTCGGGGCGCGATATCGTGTGATAATCGAGATAATCAGATTGTTTACATGGCACATGATATATAATGAGAAATGCTAACATGACATTCAATACATAGAATTACAAAGTTAAATTACATAGTATGTGTTCATAATTTAACTAAGTAAATCTACTCAAAAGAATCATATAGTTTCTATCTTGTATATGCACAAGATATACAAAAGAGATTCAAAATGTCATTAAAAGTATATGCATCCAAAAAGTAAGCTAGGTCTTATATAAAGTCCTCTAACTTAAGCCCTGATGATTTGGTGACTAAACATGTCCGTCATCTGAGAAAACATGCATCTAAAACAAGTCAACACTAGGTTGGTGAGTTCATAAATTTAGTAAATGAAAACTATTGAAATTGGTTATTCACAATTCATCATGTCACACATAAGTCTTCTTAAATTTTGTTTTGCTATACACAAATGTCCTCTCCATAGTTACACCTACAGATAGTATATCGTCCAGTTAAGCATGCTTATATATAGGGCATACGTATCACGAATGAAGCCACCAACCCACCACATACATAACTGAACTTCATGCCACCTATATTGCAACTATGGATACCCATTTCTAATTCACCCATATTAGCCCCCAATTCGATTTCCCATATGATATTCCCCAATATTTTAGAATAGAGACGAAATTGTCTCTTATTGATATTCCTTACGAAGTAGCCCGGCCTGTAAGATATCTCCCAACGATATCTATAAGATAGAGACTTGATAGTCTCTGTTAGCTGATCATTTCTGATCAGCCCGAAATGTAAGATACCCTATCCATGATATCTAGAGTAGGACTTAATAGTCCCAGTCACTGTCATTACTGACCAGCCAGAAGTGTAAGATACCCTCTCCATAATATCTATAAGAGTGAGACTTAATTGTCCTTGTGATTGTCATTACTGACTGCCCGAAATATAAATACCCTCTCCATGATATCTATAAGAAATGTAAGATACCCTCTCCATGATATCTAGAGTGAGACTTAAGAGTCCCGACGACTGTCATTTCTAACCAGTCCGAAATGTAAGATATCATTTCCAAGATATCTAGAGTGAGACTTAAGAGTCTCTGTGACTGTCATTTCTGACCAGTCCGAAATGTAAGATATCCTCAACGATACCTATGAGATATACATATATTCCCAAACTATTTTCATTGCTATTAATTAGAATGTTAGATAATACCTTTGAAATTAGAATTTAAATCTAATCCCACTGGCTTAAATTATTATAATTATCATGCATATGAAAAACTTGATAATTATCTTAATGATATGAAAGCAATGTAATGATCTTTAGTCCTTAACATTGTTTTATAAGATCTTGTCTTAATAAACAATGTTAGCGTATATGGGGAATGGCATCATGAAGCTATGTTATCATGATGTCATCCTTGATATCACAAGTAATTGTCTCAGCTTTTATCTGCAAGTTATGTGTTCTCAATGACTTTAACACGCGTTATAAGAGCTTGTCTTATTATACTGTGTTAGTAATTGTGGTGAATGATAAGTTGTAACCTCATGAAATTATGTTATCATGAACACCATTCTTGTGATTGCCTAAGTGATATCGTGATGTGTTGTAAAACACATCTGTTTATCCAATTGTTTTTGTTAGTTTTTGTACAGTTTTGTTTAGTTTTAGAATCGATTTCGTTGGTGCTTCATAATTTGGTAATTTCATGCTTGCAGGTAATAAACATGCATATTTGGTACAAAAGATCAAGAAAATGAGCATCCTGGTTGGACGAGAACGGACCCAAGAACAAAGAAAGAAAAATCTAGATTCTGGGTGTTCTCGCGTAGCGCGAAGAGGTTTTGAAACCCTGTCGTGTAGCGCGACAGGTGGAAATTACATGTTTGCCCTTTTTAATGATGATGGGTTGACCCGATAGTTTTGTCGGGTAGCGGGTACCCTCGCGTAGCGCGAGGGGTTTCAAGATGTGCGTCGCGTAGCGCGACGAGGGGAAAATCTCAGAAATTCGAGTTTAACCTAATTAAAACGGCTGGAGGCGAGAGGATTGAGGGAGACACGATCAGAGACGACGGCTGGAGGCGATTATAGGCTATTTCATGGTCTGGGAGGCATCGTATTGAAGATTCGAGAGTTTTGGATCATTGTTGGAGTTATCTAAACATTCAGTTTATTGTTTCTTGTTACTTTGTTGATTCCTATGTGTATTTCAGACTTTCATATGTTATGATTATGTTTATGACTATGTTTAGTGGCTAAGCACATAAAGCTACCTAGGTTAGATGATTATATGTGTTTGATTGTGGTTTGTTTTGGTTTTGGAACAATATGATGTGTTGAAACTTGTGATTTGAAGACTTGGTTTTGAATATTGGATGTAATCGTGTGCTTTTTACTGTTTATTGAATGATGCTATACTCCTCATGTGTCTTGGTGATTGTCTGTCATTTAATAGGTGCATGCTAGATCAATTACTGTGTGTTTTTGATTAGTGGGTGGATTACTGTGATCAGGTAATTCATAGGAGTGTTTTATCATGACTTAGACGGATTAGGTGTGCAACTAACTTCAATAGCTGTAAGGTGAGGAGTTATCAATAAGTCTTGATTGTTAGATTCCTAGGCTAGAGACTTCATGAAGAGATCGCCCTAGTGTGTCTGTCAATTCTTGTTTATTGAATCCAATAGGAAAACCCAAGTCATCCCAAACATTTAAGTGAACTGTGACTTTCGCGCTGTGAGGTAGATTGTTAAACAGTTACTTCTTAAGTGTTATAAGATTATCGCACTGTGAGGTAGATAATCTAGCGGATATTTCATAAGCAGTTGGATGACCTGTGAGGGAAATCCATTTAACCGGTGGTTTAACAGCTTTTAGGGATTTTAGTTGACTATCCTTGAGAAGGGTCTAGGGTGTTCTAATTTTCCTTTGAGTTTAGTATTTTAAGATTCTGGTAGCATATCAGTTCCATTATCGATAGAACCTTGTCAAGCATGTATAGGATTCGAGCCTAGGTAGTGTTTTCTCCATTTGATTCTCTTCTTTGTCCGACGCCTGTTCTCGTTTTAGTTTTTCTTCCATTTAAGTCATTTTTAGTTGTTAGTAAAACCCCCTCCTTATTATTAATTTAATTCAACACATTTGTATAAGATAATTTTTCTGAGTCTAGTTAGCGTAATCTGTAGAGGTCCGTGGATTCGATATCCAGACTTGCTTTAGCTTTACTACTTTCGATAAGTTCACTTGCCTGTCGGTAGTTTAGTATTTTAGAGAGTCTAGAGTATTACTTAGTGTCTAGGATAGTTGTGATTTTTGTTACTTTTAATTAAACTACTTTGCAGACATCAAGTTTTTGGCGCCGTTGCCGGGAACTTCTTAGTCGATTGTGCTTACTTGTTCTTGTTCTTATCTGTGCATATTTGTGTCTAGTTTTATTTCAATTTTATTTTATTTTGTTTTATTTCTTTTTGATTAATTTTGTTTGTTTGCAGGTTTGGTAGTGTATGCCACACTTATGCTCACACGGACCGCCACCTGAGCTTTCATTGCCATCAAGGAGCGATTCGCGAGACTTTTGTGAGGGTTCTACGAGTGAGGTAAGTGCTTATACTCCCATTTCTGCTTATTTTTCTGAGCATACACCACCTTCTTATTCTAGTTCTTCTACTCATTCCAGTCCACATTTGCTTTTTGTTCCACCCATGGCGGAGCATCGCACTGTTCACCAGCAGGCCACTGCGGGATTCACGGGACTTAACAATCCCATTACTGTGCCAAACATAACGAATGAAAATTTGTGGCAGATTCCTTCTTACATCATGACAGCCATTAACAATTCTCAGTTTAATGGTCGTGATGATGAAGATGCTCCCGCACACCTTGCTAGGCTCACTCGCATCTGTGGTACATTTAACCTTCAAGGTGCCACTAATGATGCGATTTTTCTACAACTTTTTCCTTTTTCACTTGCGGGAAGAGCAGCCACATGGCTTGACTCGCATCCTCCAGGCACCTTCATAACCTAGGCTAGCCTTAGGGACGCGTTCCTTAAGAAGTATTTTCCTCCAGATAAGGTCGCCCGCCTGAGAGATGAGATCCATTCGTTCCGAAAGGCCCATGATGAGCCCTACTATCTCGCTTGGGAGAGGTTCCAAAACCTTCTAAGCCGATGCTCCTAGCATGGTTTGTCTGAATGGGCCCTTGTAGAGAAATTCTACAATGGGCTCACATATGAGACTCGTGCCCGATTTAACACTTCTGCAGGAGGCCACCTCATGGGTAAGAGGGATGTGACTGAATGCAATGACCTTTTTGAGAGTATTGCTTAGGCCGAGTATGAGCAACGGTCTGCAAATAGGAATTCAACTCCTATTACTAGTTCTTCCTCGTCAATGAGGGGTGTTCACCATGTGAACACGGACACTAGTGTTGCTGCTGCTCTTGAGTCTTTAGCTATGAATGTTAGGGATTTGAAGATGAGAGTGGATCGGTGTGAAATTTGCAGAGGTGGTTATGCCACGTCTGAGTGTTTGGTGAGCCAGGAGCAGTCTAACTATTTAGGAGGACAGGGTAGGTTCGGGCAATCACACAACCCCGGATGGGGAAATCCTCAGAGCTCCTAGCCCTTTAGATCTTCAGGTAACCCCCTGGATTTCATTCTGGTTATCCTCAGAATCAGGGACATAGTCAAGCTCCTAGTGGTAGCAATCATGGTAGCACTTCGGGTGGCAGTGGTAGCATGGGTAGGAATGAAGAATTATTGACTCAGCTAGTGGCTAAGGATGCCACTACACAGAAGATCCTACATGAGCATGATGTCCTCCTCAAGAAACAACAATCTACGTTCTTGGATTTACAGCGAACGGTTGGTGACATAGCCAAACGGTTGGATGAACGGACCCAAGGCCAGTTCCCGGGTCAACCCCAAACCAACCCAAACGCCCACGTTAAGGCGGTCACCACCCGTTCTGGAGGAGGTGGAGGAGAGAGATTCATACCACTTGTGCTGGTGGAAGTTGAGGAGAGTGAGGGTGTTGTCCCACCAGTTGATATAGATGAGGAGGAATCGGTGGATGAAGAAATTGAGATGGAGACTCCTGGGAGGGTGCCCGTGAGGCTAGTCCCAGCAAGTACTGCACCTAACAGTGAGTCTCCTGTTGAGAAACCGGTAGTTGGTAAGCCGGTCATGTTTAAACCCACCTCGGAGATTGATCTTTCTCGTGTTCCTTACCCAGCATGTTTAACTAATCAAAAACACGCTAAGGAATACGGGCACTTTCTTGACATGTTTAAACAGCTCAAGATCAATCTCCCGTTAATTGAAACTCTTCAGCATATACCAAAATATGTTAAGTTTCTCAGAGAGTTGTTGAAGAGTAAAGATCGGTTGGGAGAGGTTGCCAACGTCCTATTGAGCACGGGGTGTTTCGCGGTGATTTTAAACAAGCTGCCTGAGAAGCTTGCAGATCCGGGAATGTTTACTATCCCATGTTTATTTGGGGATGATGTTACGAGGCATGCCTTGGCGGACTCAGGGGCTATCATCAATCTGATGCAATATTCTCTTTATGAGAAGCTAGCTCTTGGTGACTTGTCCCCCAAGCGCATGACCTTATCGTTGGCGGACCGATCAGTTAAGTGTCCACGGGGAATCTTGAAGAATGTTTTGGTCAAAGTGGATAGGTTTGTGTTTCCCGTGGACTTTGTTGTGATGGACATGGAGGCGGACACAATGGTCCCATCATTCTTGGGCGCCCCTTCTTGCGCACTGCTAAGCCTATTATAGACGTGTATGAGGGTAGACTCACTTTTAGAGTGGGTGATGAGAGTTTTTGTCTGAAGATAGCAAATTCTGTGAGCGCCGGTGGTGAGTTAGTCCATACAGTTGATGGAGTGAATTCGGTAAGTGATCAGGTAGGTGTGAATGAAGTTTTGGGAGAGGGACCATGGGATGTTGGTGATCGTGGTCCTGATTTGATTGCAGGGGAGGAGGTTTCCTTCGATCCTCCCATTTGAGTTGAGTTTGAGTGAGCTTTTGGGTTAAACTCCCAAGTGTAGAGTTTGTAGAGTTAGTAGTTTCCTAATGTCTTTGGTGTGTTTTTTTATTTTTCGTTATTGTTTTTCGTTTTTCGTGTGTTTTAATGTGTTTTGCAGGTTTTTGATCAATTTGATGCAATAAAGATGGATTGGAGCCACCTGGTATGTTTTCTTTGCCTTAGAATGCTTTTGGAAGATTTTGTGGAAAAAAGGGGGTGAAAATTTGGCTAAGGCATGAAAATGCCAAAACTCTCTGGAAAAATGACCCTGTCGCGTCACACGAGGGCCACAAGCCCATCTGTCGCGCTACGCGAGGGTTTCTGGTCAATCCACGGTTTTGAGCCGGATGAGGGGAAATTTTCACGTATGTATGACGGATTGATTGATAGTAGGATCAATGGTATCGATTGGTGATTGTTATTGATTCCGTGACTATATGAGGCAAAGTGAGAGATGGGGGTGCCGACCCCGAACCGGAACCGGTCAAAGACGAAATTGAGTATATCATAGCTGACCCCCGTCTTCCTCTTTCGAAATACGCTACTCCATGAGCCCCGAGTTTGTTGACGAAGTTGTAAATTTACGCGTCGTCGCGCTACGTGACGGGCACTTAGAAGGTTGTCGCACTTCGCGACGCATATCCAGACGGATTAAATGCCCTTTTTCAAGCCCTAATTCGTCCCCATTTCACCTCTTCATCTTTACAAAGTGTTCTAAGTCGATTTCAAGGTAATGTGGCCATCTAATTTCGTTTTTGTTGTTTTTGATTAGGTTTTTCAATGTTTAAGATAGTTAATGGTCCTCTTGCTGGTTTGTGGTTGGGCTTAATCATGGATATCATTACTATTCTTTGGACGGGTTGATGCTTGTTTGATCTTTGTTTTTGTGTAGATCTTATGGGTATGTTTGTAGCCTGTGGAGCAAAATTTGTAGAGTGAAGAGCTTATGTGGAAACACTGGCACTCGACAGTCCTCTTTTAACCAGCTAAGTCATTTTCAGTTTTTACTTATTTTTATTTTTAGTTTTTTTTCTTTAGGGTTTCCTTTTTCTCTACATTGGGGACAATGTAAAGTTTAAGTGTGGGGATGAGAAACTGAGTTTAATTTTGTTTCAGTAGTTAGTTTTTGAATTTTAGTTTTAGTTTACTTAAATATTGAGTCAAAATTTTTGAAAATTTTTGTTTTTATTTTTGTTTCTACATCTTTAACTTAGATCTTCCTTTTCCTTGTTTAAGTTGGTTGCAAAAGCATGATGGGAAATGATAGGAAAGTTGGGTTTTGTGGTTTCATTCAGGATTGACTCGTTGGTTTGGGATCTATGCTTTGGTTATAGGATGTGTGGGTAGGCTCAACCGATTTTTCAGTTCCTTAGGATTGTTTTAATTTTACTTAAATGCATGATTTTCATGGGAAACATCTTGGGGAGTTGGAATTAATGAAACTGTTTTCTGGTTTTTAAAAGAACCTTTGCATAATAACAAATAAGAGTTTTGAAAATATTATTTTTGTTTGGCACATAAGTATTCTTTTTATGAGAATAAATCCGAGTCTTATGGCGCCCCCATTTCATCAAATGAGCTGAGATAAAAGAAAAAAAAGAAAAGAAAAGAAGTTGGACTGAAACTTATGTGTCACACGCCGGGTTGCAGCCTAGTTGAAACACCACTAAGTTAAGTTCAATGGATTGAAAAAAAATAAAAAAATAAATGCTCACGCTTCCATCTGTTTCCATTGTAAAAGTCTGATTTGAGAAATTTCTTGCTTTGTTTATATGTGAGGATAACTTGAAAACTGGAATCCAGGATTGATTTGGCTTTAAATTCCTAAGTGTGGGTCTAATGAAATGAAATGTCGAACATTATCATAATAGAACCATGACTAAGGGACTTGAATAACCAGTATGGGGTTTAACAGGATAACAATACTTGCAATCTTTTCCAAAGCATTGAATTTTAAATTGATAAGTTTAATTGTGTATAAACCATTTTATTTAGTTATGATCCCAGATTTTTGCATAAGCCTTTTTCAGGGACGAAAAAGAGATAAGTGTGGGGATGTGATGTGTTGTAAAACACATCTGTTTATCCAATTGTTTTTGTTAGTTTTTGTACAATTTTGTTTAGTTTTAGAATCGATTTTAGCTGGTGCTTCATAATTTGGTAATTTCATGCTTGCACGTAATAAATATGCATATTTGGTACAAAAGATCAAGAAAATGAGCATCCTGGTTGGACGAGAACGGACCCAAGAACAAAGAAAGAAAAATTTAGATTCTGGGTGTTCTCGCGTAGCGCGAAGAGGTTTTGAAACCCTGTTACACGCGACAGGTGGAAATTACATGTTTGCCCTTTTTAATGATGTAACATCAGTGCCGGAACCGTCACCGGAACAGTGATCTCTACAGTACATGAACAGTAATCAGGTACAACTTTTATGCATTTCAGTGTAAATTCATATTCATATCATATACTATTATCATTTCATGAATCAAACAGTGAATTCATAATCATTTCAAAGAAACAAGTTCAGAACAATGGTTCTTGAGTCAGATAATTATCTGGCAACACGGAACCATCATGTGATTAATTGTTAGGATTTTATTATGTATAAACGTATGAGAGGCTTTACAGAGCAAAACAACACGGATGTCGTTATGCGAATGCTAAACCGACAGATTATCCGTATAGGTGACGATCTGTACGAATAAATCTGGAAGTTTAACGTTCTGAATGATAACCGATAATTAGAAAACCATATTGAAAAGTATAGTTATCGTCGTATTTGATCGGGTGACGATTCGAACAAATACGCGCGATGACTGCGCGATTCGATTTAAACGTAATTAAATATTTTTGAAAACTTAAATAAATAAGAAGATATTTAGTTAATTTATTAGGAATCACAACCTAAAATAATTTTAAAACTTCTATTTTAAAAACCGAGTCGTTTCGTAACGAAAACGACGAGAAACCGACAGTTTTATGCGAAACCACGCGAAACCGAACGAACCTGGGTATTTTCCCAATATTTAATGTGGCAATTAAAGCCACAACAACCTCACCAACCAGCCCATCTTCCCCACTTACGTCTCTTTCTCTCCCAAGCTTTCTCTCTCTAAAAATCTTCATCATCTCTCTAGGTTTTCTTCCCCAATCCTTCACGAAATCTTGCATATTTGGTGTCTAAACGACCACCACACTTCGTAGATCACGAAAGTACAGCAGATCAAGGCTTTAATCCGGTAGATTTGAGGTAAAATCCACGTCTTAGTTCCGGTTTTTAGGGTTTTGAAACCCTTTGTTCGAACCACCATCTTGACCGGTTTCAACCACCTAAAACCTTAGGAAAGCACCACGAAAATACCCTTAGGATGATGTACAAGCAGCTACCATGTCAACCTTTCAAAATCTAGGGTTGCCATTTGCAAAACCCGATCTGCCGAATGACCACAACAGGTGGTCGAATGGGTGTGTGCAGGCCGAATGGCCAGGCCTCTTTCGCCACCCTATTCGCCGAATGACTCTCCACCATACCCACTGCCCATTCGCCGAATGGCTAAGACTCCTCATTCGCTGGAATCCTATTCGGTTGGGGACCTATTCGACCAAGGCTCATTCGCCCCTCCCATTCGACTAAGCCCTCATACGGCCAAGCTGCCATTCGGTTAAACTGATTCGAATTGGAGGGTTAGGTCGGGAAGGAAGTCGAGATCATGGACCTGTAGTGTAGGTTTAACAAACCCCATGCATGTCCAACTTGCATGGAGGCCTATATATGGACGCATGCATGAGGTGGAATGAGTGTATGTGTGTGTATGTTGCATGCGTGAGAAACTATTCTTCTTGTGTGTGTGCATGAGGACTATATAATAAGGTTCGATACATGCAACCAAAAGTTGGATGTAACTTGAATTTAAAACGGGTTTATCAAGAGCAAGAGTAACATGAATTCTTTATGATATTAATAATTAAGGCAACTATACGTTAACGTGGGGGATCATGACAAGTGGAATGAACTTAAGCCATAGGGATGGGTTAACGAAATCATAAGTTAGGGTGTTGTTTGCATGAACCATCCCTAGCACTTAGACAAGTTATAACAACATACCACTACATTGGGTGGTTCCTTTGAATTACCTAAAATGGGTTGCACACACCCAAGCGATTAAAGAATCATGGGATGAAATCAAGTCTAATTAATGGGCCGAGAATGGGCCCAATGGGCTTAAACTTAAGCCCATCATGCAAAGAAACTTATTTTCTTTAAAAGTAATTATGTCATAATAAAAGAAATTAAATTGTAAACCTTGTTAAAACAAATTAAATGATTTTTTTCTAAATAAGTGTTTACTAAATAATGGATTAACTTAAAATAATCGATTAACGATTTTAAATGTTATTGCGGGATAAGGGTTAATAGTGGAAAATGAATTAGACTAATTTAGATGAAGTCTTAGAAGCACGGTAATAATCTAGGACACTTAGTTGCACACCAAGACCAAACCCTAGTTACGACGTCTATTATAAATACTTATCGTATGCGAAATTCTCTTAAAACAACTCAGGTACTGAAGATACTTAGGTTACAACAACGAGCGCGCATTTTGTGGTAATTCAATACAGAGCAACACAGGTGAGTTCATTGCCCCTTTTTTAACATTTTTGTTTTTAAAACGCGGGGCTGAGAAGCATGCGTAAACTGTTTTATTTAAACTGTTTATTTAAATGCTTTTATTTATTATATGTTTTTACATATATATGTTTGTTGATACTCCTAGACTCCTGTCTAGGTAATTATTTAAACAAATCAAATAACCAACTTAATTAAAGTACTCTTATGAGTAATACTTTAATTTAAACTCTAAATCAACCCTTAGTCCATCAAGCTCAAATTCAAGAATCTAAATTCAAAGTGAAATCAAACGAACAAAATCAAAGGATCATATTCAAAGGAAACTTAACTCAGTGTGTGATCTGAGAACCAAGAATCATAATCAAGAATCAATTATCATTGTGAATCACAGAAATTCTAAAGATCAAGATCAAGAGGCTCAAGGAATCAGAAATCATAAATGTGTGTGAACCATGAAAATAATGAAATCATTACAATCTAATGAAATCATTAATACTCAAGTTAAGGTGGATGTCAGTTGTATAGGGAACCAAGACCACGTGTAACACACATTTAAAGTCCCTTCAGGTATAGAAGACTCTTGTAGTCAGGCTATACGGGCAATAACATGAACTATCAAAGGTGATCAACATCAAAGTCAAATCAAGAGAATCAAGAGATCAAGAACCACAGGATATCCTTAAAGTCCCCGCATGTACAGAAGACCTTTGGGTCAAGCTGTAAGGGCAAAACATTAAAATCCTGTCCAGTTCAGGTGTACTCCTTGTGAGCTATGCCTGACATGGGTCACGTGTGAGAGGTTACAACTTGGACAACCACCAACAACTAAGTCTAATTGATTGAGTCAATAAGGCCAATCATCATGTCTTAGTTGTAATTAAATATTGAACATTTATTTCTATTACTGACTTTTGGGAAATCATATATCTATGATGAACTCAAGAGAATCAAAGGTAAATCAAGTTTTGGGAAAACAAAATCTAAATCAGAGGTGTGTAGGGTAAAAATGCTTAATTATCATTAACAACAGTGTCATATGCATATTAGTATGTGGTGGGATGGCGTCTGGGCGAGTTTGTTGGCTTGACCCAGGGGTATGCCCTATATATAAGCATACCGATATGGATATTACATGTGAAGTTAATGAGGTTAGGGTCTTTACCGAAGGAGGTTTTCAAATCATTATCAAATCATTTTCAAATCACTATCAAATCATTTTCAAATCATTATCAAATCAGTTCCAAATTATTTTCAAATACTAAACTACATGAACTCACCAACCATGTGTTGACTTGATCTTTTTGCATGACTTCTCAGGTGACGAACAGGTCAACTGAAGAGTTGTTTCTTTTGGACTATGTTACAAATAGAGGACCTAGCTTTTGGACTTGCATACTTTTGGACATCATACACAGTTATTTTGTATATCTTGTGCAGATACAAGAATGAAGATTTATGATGTTATAATAGATTTACATTGTTAAATTATAAACTTAACTGATGTAATTTAACTTTGTAATTCTATTTTATTCTAGCAAGTTTCTCATTTATATATCATGAGCAATGTAAACAATCTGATCATTTCGATTATCACTCACGGTATCGCGCCCCGGGAACCTTCCGCCCGTCGGGGAAATCCGATCCTACCCCGCCGGCTCGGGGTGTGACAAATGATGATGGGTTGACCTGATAGTTTTGTCGGGTAGCGGGTACCCTCGCGTAGTGCGAGGGGTTTCAATATGTGCGTCGCGTAGCGCGACGAGGGGAAAATCTCAGAAATTAGAGTTTAACCTAATTAAAACGGCTGGAGGCGAGAAGATTGAGGGAGACACGATCAGAGACGACGGTTGGAGGCGATTATAGGCTATTTCAAGGTCTGGGAGGCATCAGATTGAAGATTCGAGAGTTTTGGATCATTGTTGGAGTTATCCAAACATTCGGTTTATTGTTTATTGTTACTTTGTTGATTCCTATGTGTATTTCAGACTTTGCATATGTTATGATTATGTTTATGACTATGTTTAGTGGCTAAGCACATAAAGCTACCTAGGTTAGATGATTATATGTGTTTGATTGTGGTTTGTTTTGGTTTTGGAACAATATGATGTGTTGAAACTTGTGATTTGAAGACTTGGTTTTGAATATTGGATGTAATCGTGTGCTTTTTACTGTTTATTGAATGATGCTATACTCCTCATGCGTCTTGGTGATTGTCTGTCATTTAATAGGTGCATGCTAGATCAATTACTGTGTGACTTTGATTAGTGGGTGGATTACTGTGATCAGGTAATTCGTAGGAGTGTTTTATCATGACTTAGACGGATTAGGTGTGCAACTAACTTCAATAGCTGTAAGGTGAGAAGTTATCAATAAGTCTTGATTGTTAGATTCCTAGGCTAGAGACTTTGTGAGGAGATCACCCTAGTGTGTCTGTCAATTCTTGTTTATTGAATCCAATAGGAAAACCCAAGTCATCCCTAGCATTTAAGTGAACTGTGACTTTCGCGCTGTGAGGTAGATTGTTAAACAGTTACTTCTTAAGTGTTATGAGATTATCGCACTGTGAGGTAGATAATCTAGCAGATATTTCATAAGCAGTTGGATGACCTGTGAGGGAAATCCATTTAACCGGTGGTTTAACAACTTTTAGGGATTTTAGTTGACTATCCTTGAGAAGGGTCGAGGGTGTTCTAATTTTCCTTTGAGTTTAGTATTTTAAGATTCCGGTAGCATATCAGTTCCATTACCAATAGAACCTTGTCAAGCATGTATAGGATTCGAGCCTAGGTAGTGTTTCTCCATTTGATTCTCTTCTTTTTCCGACGTCTATTCTCGTTTTAGTTTTTCTTCCATTTAAGTCATTTTTAGTTGTTAGTAAAACCCCCTCCTTATTATTAATTTAATTCAGCACATTTGTATAAGATGAGTTTTCTGTAGAGGTCCATGGATTCGATATCCGGACTTGCTTTAGCTTTACTACTTTCGATAGGTTCACTTGCCTGTCGGCAGTTTAGTATTTTAGAAAGTCTAGAGTATTACTTAGTGTCTAGGATAGTTGTGATTTTTGTTACTTTTAACTAAACTTCTTTGCAGACATCATATCGCTTTGTCTTTTCCATGTTATAACCCAGTGATACAATCTCTAGTTTTTTTTATTACATTGTGTCATTCAATTGGCTTGATGATATAGTGAAGTTATGATATCATCCCTAATCTACCATAAATGTCATTTCACACACAAGCACACGTAATGATACAAGTATGATAATAAGAATAACATTCTTATTACCGGAATCACATGATATTTGAAATAATGTACTAAAACTTCAAATAATAAAAGGTTATCATGTTTCTCAACCCCGCATTTAAAATCAAAAGATTAGAAAAGGGGAATATGAACTCACCTGGTGGTTGTAGTGGTTGACTAAGACTCGACTGAATGCACGCGCTCGCTGTTGTTGTACTGATGTTGTATTCACGATCCTGTGTTTGATTTGTTTATGTTCACCATTGTTAACATTAGTATATGTTTAATACTCGTGATGAGAACTGTGCAACTCGACTAAGTGTCCTAAACTCTTCTAATGAGTTACTAGGTTTGTAACTATATGATGTTATTTCTAATAAACCCTTACCCATAATTATTTAATTCACTATCTCTAATTAGAGTTTGGAAGTAAAGCATGTTTTAAATCATTAGAAAACACTAAGTTTTCAAGATCTCATAATCACCTAAAAGTGTTACACTTATTGGATATATATAAAAATATGTTTTATTAATACACTTATGTTCATCTTATAAAAGAACTTGTTTGTATAATGATAATTGAATTTACTTGAATTAAAGATTAGATTTAATTTATAAAACTAAATTTATATTATAAAACCTCTCTTAAAACTTTGACAAAAATTCTCAAGTGTTCTTAATTTGTTAAATCCCATTGATCTCCTCTTGTCATCCATTGTTTATATATTGTTTGTAACTAGGTTTAAACCAATTAGATCATCTTTTTAACTTGTTTGAGTCCTCTTGATTGCTTCTTGTTACACCTTATTATGGTTTGAATTGCACTAAAATAAATGTCAAAATTATATATATGTATATTGAGTCAGTAACAAGGTTCCAGATCTTATCCAAATTAATATCGAAGGTAATTGAGAAGGGTTAACATATCCGGTTAAACCCTCATCAATACCACCTTGACTAGTGTGTTTCTATGAATCCCATGTTGTTCAATATTATCTAGAATTATGTTTAAACCACTTGGATCAGGTCAGAACATTAATATCGACTGAACTGGGACAAAATCGATGGTGTTATAATCGGTTTATACTTAGAAAACTAGCAAAGATGGCTGTCGATACTACTAGTATCGGCAGCCTCAATATCGATAATTTGACCGTCTCGGCAACTAATATCGATGGACCTTCCTTCCCTGATCCTTGGACTGCCCGACACTACTAATCTCGACCGGAGTTGGACAAGAAGGGACCACCAAATTTATCCAAACCGATGGTCAATTGGCTGGGATTTCAGTGACCATCGATAATATTGAAGCCCCCTATTATCGATGACCTGATGATCATTCTTAGCAATATCGATGGCCAGGATTTTGGGCACCCTTGACTTGGTCGATATTAATATTATCGAAGAGTTTGAGAGCTAGGTTGGCCATCGAACTTATCATGTTCGATGGGTTTGGTGCAACTTCCTCACAACACCACTGATACTAGCCATCTTTTGGGTTGTTCATCCATTGACACTGAGTATCCCGGATCCCAACTGTAACGACCCGTTTCTGGTAAAATAGATAAAAACCGATTATTAAGGTATAACCAAGGGAAAGTTTAAATAAAGGTGTTGAATTTAAACTGATATTAATATAAAAATAATCGGTTTAACTAAAAAAATAAACAAAACCGAGTCATAAGGTTAACTAGTAGTAACTAACGGGGTTAAGTTAGTAATTAAAACTAGTTAAAATGGGTTTAAAAGGTTAAAGGGTAGAAATTGTCAATAGCTAGAACTTGCAAATAAGGGTTTAAAATAGAAAATAGCCATTCTCTTCTCCTGGAACATCGGTAGCGACGTAGACCATGGAGAACAAGGAGAAGAGGTTGGTTCTTCGCAAATTCTAGCAAATTGAAGACCAAATCGTGTTAGAAATCATCATCCAAGGCATAATTAAACATCTAGATAGCAAAAGAATCACTTGGTAAGGGTTTTTTTGAGGTTTAATTACCTAGATGTAGTTTGCATGATGATGGTGATGTTATGTGATTTAATCAAAACTGAAATTGATGATTGATTTCTTGTTTACTACTTGATTCTATATGAAATCCATTACCAAACCAGCAAATTAATGATTATGTGATGAATTCATGGAAGAAAGTAAGTGGGTTTTAGCTAACTTGATGAATTGTAGTTAATAAATATGATTGGTAGTGTTAGAAAGTGGAATGGGTTCATAAATTCATGTGTAGAATGATTTTGTGCAGAAAATTGGGTGGTAATTGAATAAATGATGAATCTTTATGAATTGAACATAAAAGGGATGATTTTAAATGGCTAAATGGAGCTGAGATTATAGTGGTAAAATTATGCATACAAGGTGTTTGTAGAAATGCTTAAATTAAAAGAAGATTAAGTGTTTAAAGAACAAGAACAATGTTGTTGTCCTGTTCTTGTAAATTTCATATAAAATCGTAGAAAAATCGTTAGAAAACGAGCCTCATGTTTCTGGAAAGGTATTTGAGTCTACTACATTTTGTCTTTAAATCTTATAAAGTGATTATAAGGAAGTCAAAATGGTCAATTTATATAGCATGACACAAAGTTCAGCATGCTCATAGAATTTCTTTTTGTTGTTGTGCTGATTTTTGAGAAAATATATAAAATCAACCGATAATCGGTTTGAGACATATAATATATCTTTGGAAATATTGTTGAATCTACTTTCTACATATTTTTAGAATGAGAAAATATATGGACATTAAGTACACGAAAACTGTAGTTTAAAACAGCTTAAAAGATTTTTGTAAAAAGCTGAATTTTTTGGTAAATGGTGAATCTGTCCTATTCTTTGAAAAATCACATAAAATTGTATAAAAATCAGTAGAAAATGTATCTTATATGGTTGGAAATCTCTTTAAGTCTAATACAATCCATATTTGAACACCAAAGGCTAAATAAGATCATACGTTGGTCAAATTTGGCGTTTACAGCAGCAACTCAGAAAGTTCTGCACTAAATTGTGACTTTTCAAAATGTGATTTAAATGTGAAAATGACTAGATATGCTTTGCAACAATAATGTACGGTACTAATAGACTATATACAAATACTTGGGTGTGTTACAAGTATCTAAGATACTTGAAAATTTGATAGGATCCATATTTACACTAACGGGTCAAAAATGAGAATTTGGGATAGACATGTAGAAATGAAGACCCTTGTGTAAGTAAGTTGTTTGTTTGACTTTGGAAGCCTAAATGGTGTGTGTGCCATATTAATTGTATAGGAAAGTACATGGAGCTTTCCTACGGGCCAAGGTGAGTTAGCTACTCACTAATATGCAACCATAAGACCTATTAGTGCTTATGTGTTATGTGATTATGTTTGTTGAAACTACTTGTAATTGACTTGTAGTAATTGTGATAAATTGAATGGTAAATTGACCATATGTGTCATGAAATGTTGAAAATATGAATATGAAACCACATGGGGTGGTATTTGACTACTTGATAAATGTCTTGTAGTATTGGATGAAGGTTATGTGCTAAATGCATAAGTTGAAAGGTGTTACTAAATGTTAATTGATAGTTGACATAGAAAATGATAGAAATCCACATTGTGTGGAAGTGTATGAATATGAAACCACATGGGGTGGTATTTGGATTTGTTGAATCAAATATTGGATGTAAGAATTTAAGTTTTGTTGAAATTGGTTAATGTTATGATATAATTGCATAACTAATGAAAGTGTCATTATATGTTTAGGATAACTGACACATATAATTGGAGACGATTCACATTCGTGTGAAACTAATGTAAGACCATGATACATGGCATTTTGGTGATAAGCCACATTCGTGTGGAGGAACATGTAAGTCCATAATGAAATGGCGTTGGTGTTTGTCATGTAAGTCCATAATAAAATGGTGTTGGTGTTTGTCATGTAAGTCCATAATGAAATGGCGTTGGTGTTTGTCATGTAAGTCCATAATGAAATGGCATTGGAATTATCATGTAAGACCACTGATGTGTGGCATTGGGTTTGTCATGTAAGTCTATAATAAAATGGCGTTGGAACTATCATGTAAGACCACTGGTGCGTGGCATTGGGTTTGTCATGTAAGTCCACATTGTTGTGGCGTTGGGGATAATCCACGTATGGGTGGGTTTAAATGATAAGTTAATTAAAATGGGTTTTGACCTGTAAGTGAAAATTAACTTGAAAGCATGATTATACAAATGTTTTGTAACATCCCATTTTGGTGAAATATTATAAAATTAAGCATAATTGGTGTATGATTGTGTTTATTTAATTTGATGGGTGTTTTATTAATATTTGTTAATTATAACAAATTGGTGGGTGTTTTAAGAGTGTTTGTTTATTTTAACAATATGTTGGGTGTTTACTAACTTAACTTAGTTAGTTGTAACTAGTTAGTTTTAACTAGTAATAGAGGGACCAAAACTGCCAATAGATGAAACTTGGCTTAAAAGAGGGGTTAAATGTTGACTTGGTCAACATTTCACACTTTTATGTGTGTGTGTGTGTGCTGGAAAACGTGAAAGAGAAGGGAAGACAAGGAGAAAGCTTAAAATTCTGGAAATCCTTCAAATTGGTGCATGATTCATAGCTTGATCTTGAATGCAAGTATAAATTGGAGTTCCTCTTGCATCAAACAACATCTAGGTAAGATTTTTGGGTGTTTTTGATGGGATTTTCGTGGGTTTCCATAGGGGGTGTGGGTTTGATGGGTAAAACTCTCAAATTTGGTGTTTTGAGAGTGTCAAATGTTGTTAATGATGTTGATAATCATATAGGAACAACTTTTGATTGTTTTCTTTCATGATTTACATGTTATGAAAATGGGGGAATTGGGGTTTTCATGGAGTTGATGAACATGGTGTGTAAAGTAGTGTTTAAAGGTGGGGATTTGATGATATTCAATATATTGTTGTAGTTTGTGGTGAAATTGTTGAGATTGATCATTTTTAAACATAATAATGGAGTTACATAGGTGTCTTAATGATGAATGATCATTAGCACATGAACTTGTGCATACAAGGTGTTTGATGAAATGCCAAGTAGGGTATTTAACTTAAAATTGGTTTAAAATCAATGGTGATGTGAATTATGTGGGTTTATAACATCAACAATGGTGAATTAATATGGTTAAGGGTCAATTGGAAACAAATTAGATTGAAAAGATTGACATTGGGGTGAAAGGGATGTATGTTGACTAATTGTGGTCAAACTTTATATTAAACCTATTAGTTGTGATAATAGGAATTGATAGTGAAGGTGTGGGTGAAACCAAACGACCCGGGAAGGAATTGGTTATAGAGGATAGCGCGTTGGAACAAGGTAAGTCACCTAAATCTTTTACTTATTATGTGTAAAGGTGTTTACATGTATGAATGTTGTTGAAGATTTGACTTTATAGTGGATAGATGAACTAGTACTTGTTGTTAGTCAATGATAAGCAATAGGTGATATATGTTGCTTGATTATTGCAAACATGGTGTTTCAATACTAGTTCATGATTGATTTGGTGTTAATTTGTATGTGTGTTGAGGGATTTGAATTATTTCACAAGGTGTGTGAATTGTAATTGAATTCAACTCAAATTGGTGTTTTGATTCACAAGTGGTGTGATCATGACATTGAATTATTCACATGGTGTGTGAATGTTCTTTGTTGGGTGTAATCAAGTTTGTAAAACACAAGTGGTGTGGTTTACTTAACTTGAGAAATCTTGTGGAATAAGATTTCAATGGAGTTTTGGGTGCAAACGACCCGTTAGTAAATCGTTTGACATTATAACTATGGTGGTTATAAATTGGTGAATTAAGGTGTTTAGTATGTTTATATGGTGTTATATAATGTTTATGGGTGTATTGGAATGGTCGGAATTGAGCGAAAGGGGTCGAGATGGTTGAAAACAGGAAAAATGGCCGTGCAGGTAGTGCCCGGCGTATCATACGCCTGGGGGGGTGTATGATACGCCTCCTTCAGCTTCAGTTCCAAAAATTTCTGTGATACGCCCCCAAATACGCCTACCAATACGCCAGGGGCTGAATTTGACCAAAATTGACTTTTTGAGTCATGTAAGCTCGTGTGGGCGGGCATGGTGATCTTACTTAGTTCTAATGAACTAATGGTGACTTAATTATGGTGTTTCAGGTGATCGGAAGGGATGAACGGGGTCGTGATCGGTTTGCCTTGCAAGGATTCGGATCAAACACATTTTGTGGTTTTTCTTTGTTGGTGTTAAACAAAGGTTTTTGGTGATAACTCAAATGTAATTTTTGTTATTGAATGTTTAATTAACATCAATTATTTTGTAAAGTCGTATGTAAATGGGGTGTTTATGGTGTTAATTACATTTGTGGGTTTGAAAAATCTGGGACCTAAACTTTGATGTCGTTTTAAACACGTGTCATACATGTGGGAGTTATGGGGCTTACATGTTTGATATGAATTTTGGATAAACATATTGTTGCAAGTAATTTTAAATAAATTATAAATTGCAATAAAGTTGAATTGACAAATTGAGGCATGGGTGGGATAACCCATAGCCTAATGTTTGTTTAAAAATTTGATAACCAATTGTTTGATAATGCAATTTGGTTGATAAAAGGATGATAAGTCACCACGAATGGTTTGGGACTTAGTTAGCTTCCATGTAGCCTCATGGAGCGGAAATTGGATTGGGTAAAAAATTGACCCATTAGTGATTGTTTTGGAAATCAATTGTGATTGATTACTTTGAAAATGATGAAACTATAATCATAGATATGATTAGAAATGTGATATATTAAGTTTTGAATGTATCTTAACACCCCGAAATGTTTAGAAATGGTTTTGGGTGATTAAAACGGGAAAAAAGTTGAAAAATTGTTGTAGAGAGAGTACAGTACGCTGTTGGGGGCGTACTGTACGCCGTACACAGTATGGTACGCCCAAACCATTCTTTTGTACGCTGGTGGTCTGGCGTATGGTACGCCGGGCTGTGTAAAATTCCCGGATTTCAATTTTCGTGATTAATTTGATTCCGGGGTCAAAGGGGTTAACTCACTTAATTCTTATGAACTAACACTTGATTAATTGTGGTGTTTTCAGGTCATAAATAGGTGCGGTTCAGAAATCATGATCGGGCAGAAGTTGTGAAGAATCAAACGTTATGCATTGTAGAAGTTTGTAAATATCATACAAACTGCAACGACCGGTTCTGAACGGTCATGAGCGATTTTATATCACGAAACGAGGCTCCGATTTCAAGATACACTGAGTCGAATATAGCGTTAAATAAGAGATCAGATATTTTTGAACTCTTCAGGTCTTGAAATTATAACCATTGGAAAGAGCTTGAAAAATCGTGAACGTGGGCGAAAACGACGCGTAAAACGGAGTTCGTATGCTCCCGGAATCACGAAAACAAAATCGGAATCTGAGTAAGGCAGTGGAGGTACGCCAAGGACCCTTTTTCCATCCTTGCGGTACGCGACGGACCCAGATGACATAAAAATATGATCTGCTCGATCAGAACTCATTCTGGGTCAAATGTACTCGATTTCCAGGCGATTTAGGGTGATTTTCTACCATTTAATCAGTGTTTTGAAGTCATCCAAACATACGGATCGAGCTAGGGATCGTTTCTACAACTCTTGATCATCGTTTCTATCCGAGAAATCAGTTCAAAAGGGCAACAATTCATTTTATCATATTGGTTTGATATTATATGGATTAAATATAGTTTTGAACATGATATAATGATTATTGTTGCTAATTATTGATTAGATGATGGCTAGGAATAATTAATTTTAACGGTGAAATCTTGATTTTGATCTGTTATAATGTCCGGTTATTGTGAAATCCATATCATTGAGTATGATAACTAGTAGGATGATTAAATAATGGTTATGATGGTAATGGATCATTCCTTGAAATGATAGAACCGATTCAGGTGTTTGATTAAATTGAAGGTTAATGATTTTGGCATAAATATGCTAATTATAAGTGATAACTTGACTTCTAAATGCCACATAGTGATGAATGAGATTCAAATGAGTTTGAATCAATATCTATGGGAGTTTTGTGTATTAAAGCTAGTTGTATATATGTGAATTGCAACTAGGTGTTGGTGGTGGGAGTCAAGAGACAAGTCACAGAAGTGGAAAAGAAGTTATATAAAGTGATCAACCATTTGAACAAGGTAAGTCACCCGTTACTGTTGAGTTTGTTTAATGTTGTGATAATGAATCACAAATATTGTGATCATATGAACAAAACTCAATTGGTGATCCACGTGGATATAAACCATGTGTTGAATATGATATAGTGATGACCTACAAGTGTGTAGGCATTCATGTTCGCTTTAATTGATATTAAACCACATGAGTGTGGATAATGTTTATAGAAAGTATGTTAAAATTGGTTCACTTGGATGTGAACAATTTGTAATTGATTTGCCTTTATATGATTCACAAGGTGTGTCAACATATGTAAGGGTGATAGACTTTATGTTGAATTTGAATTTAGACACTAATATATGTTATTTTGAATCACAGTTGTGTGACTATTTGTTGTTTGTGTCTAATGTTGACTATATGTGTAAATAACACATATTGTAAACTTTGTTTTAGTGGATTCTCAAGGGTGAGAACATAATTATATTAGTGAAAGTTTGAGTAATTCACAAAAGTGTGAAAACTCAATGAGACACATAAGTGTGTTGTTTTGAATTTTAATGATGTGATACCTATTTGATAGATAAAAAGAATTGTATTTGATGATCTGCAATTGTGTAGACAATTTTGGTTAATTCACTTGAGAGTGAACATTTAGTGTGTTAAAGTGTAGTTAAATGATTCACATGTGTGTGAACATATGAATTGGGAGTGTATTTGATGTAAACACAAGTGAATGTGTTCAAATTGTGTGTAAGTTACCATTTGATTGAACTTGCAGTGATAGGATTGGGTGAGTCCACATTACAAGTATTTGTGCATTTAGCATACATGTGATTTGTTGCTTTGATTGAATTTGATATAAATGGTTATGGTTAGTGTGGTTATTGTAGTTGAATGATTTACAAGGTGTGTGAACATTCAACTAATGATAATGATTGAATTGATTTACAAGAGTGTAAACAACCATCATAATGTTGAGGTTATGATCTACAAAAGTGTAGACATTAAATTAGCTATGTGCATGCTTCGATTCACAAGGTGTGTGAACATAAGACTTGCAAAGCTAATGTAGTAGATTCACAAGGTGTGTGAACAAAATATGATCTACAAAAGTGTAGACATTAAATTAGCTATGTGCATGCTTTTATTCACAATTGTGTGAACATAATACTAGCAAAGCTAATGTAGTAGATTCACAAGGTGTGTGAACAAAAGATGATCTACAAAAGTGTAGACATTAAATTGGTAATGTGCATGCTTTGATTCACAATTGTTTGAACATAAGACTTGCAAAGCTAATGTGGTGAACAAAAGATGATCTACAAAAGTGGAGACATTAAATTGGCGATGTGCATGCTTCAATTCACAAGGTGTGTGAACATAAGACTTGCAAATCCAATGTAATAGATTCACAAGGTGTGTGAACAAAACATGATCTATAAGAGTGTAGACATCCAATTTCAAGAGTCAAATTGTTTAAGTTTGACTTTGGGGAAATATGATGCACAATTGGAGTTTTGTGTGCACATATGTATTGTATTAAATTATAATGATTGTGCATGAATGGAAGATTTAAGGGATTTTGGGTAAAAACAACCCGTTAGTAAATCGTTTTGTGTTTGATTGAATAATGTCACCAAATTATATTTGAGACATTATTAGTGTATCCATATGGTGTTATGGAATACACTTGGGGAAATAGAGGGGTGATCTTACTTAGTTCTAACGAACTAATGGTAATTTAAATGTGGTGTTTACAGGTGCAAAAGAGTTGGGTGATCAGTGAAAGTGATCGGGATCGAACATGAAGGCTTGGGTGGTGGTTTGAAGTTAATAGTCAAACCTTTTGTGAAAATTTTGCATAAGCTAACTTATTTTGAGTATGTGAATATACTTAAACATGTTTATAATGTTTGTACGATGTACAATGTGTATTTTTACAAACAAAACACAGAAAATTTTTCTGGGACCTAAACGAAAACCTTAAATAGGTGTTTTAAATGTCCGGATGGGATATAAAGTAACATGGGTGTTACACAAACTAAGTGTTGATTTTTATGATGTAGCTAGTAACAAAACAAACATTTTTAACATAATGTAATTAGTTTTCACGCTTCCGAACGAAATGTTTTGTTAAACTTAAGTCGAAATTTTCTGGTACCATATTTTGATCACGTGTAATCACGGAAATGTTTTGGGGTGTCACACCAGCCTACCATCGATCATTCTAATTTTAAATCTGCATGTTTCTTAGGTCCTAAGCTGGTTTTCGTGCATCATCTAACTGGGTTGAAGGTTAAAAACCGGTTACCAATCTTAACAACCGGAAATAGTGAAAACCCACTTCAGGCTGCATCTTCTCTCTAGAACTGAAACCAACTCGTGCCCACAATCGTTTTGACTACTAGAACGTCGAATTTGGTGGAGGAATGCATAAGATATGGAGGTTTGAAGGTAGTGAGAGAATAGAGAGAGAGAGACGAATTTCTTGTGATGAGAGAGAGAAAGGCCTTGTTTGCTTTTTTTTGTAAAACCTCTGCGAAACCTCTTTTGTCTGCGCCGCGCAGACCACGCGCTGACGTTGACGTCTGCAGACTGTTTGTTTTTTTCGAAGACGCTTCATTAAAAAACGTCTGCGTGAGGTCTTCTTGCTGAAGATGTGGACCAACCAATTCTAGGGTCTTCTAAGGTCTGCAGAGACTACCCACCACCACCCGCCTCCGCCGGCCACCCGCACCCACCGCCGCCGGCCATCGCCACCGCCACCCCCGCCGACCACCCCACCTCCGGCCGCCCCCACCGCCGTCGGTCACCCCATCACCCCTATCGTACACCAACACCAATTTATTTTAAGAGTCAACAGACGTTAAAAACAAACACTCTTCTTCCTGCAGACTGCAGACATTTGGTCCACCTCTTCTGTCACACCCCAAAATTTCAACTAACGAAATCATACCATTTAGGGCGTGACAAACCAGGATCTTAGTCATTAGACACAACGAAAGACCTCTATATGATTTTCAAACATAATTTTGGTCTAAACTGTAATATCAAAGTTTCAAAGTTTGCGGAAGCGTTTTAAAACAGATAACAAAACATAACGGTTTGTAAAACATAAATTACAACTTCAAAGTCTTAGATAATCAAATTCAAAACACATGAATTAAAATATATGCATGAGACTCCACATCTTAGTCCATGCTTGTCCTTACTTGTGCTTTAGTGTCTTGAAAAAACATGTAAATCAAGTCAGCATAAAGGTTGGTGCATACACAGGTTTGAATGATCATAAATGTTTGAAACAACTGTTTGAAATGAAGTGTTTGCAGATAACATAATCACACATGCATAGTCATGATAGCTAGTCATTTGTACTATTTACATAAGCGGTCGACACCGAAGCTGACTGTTAGAATGTGATTTGCCTTTCCACTATTGTCTAGCACAAACAATAGTAATGTTTGAACTGGCTAGTCAAACACTTGCGTAGACCTACAATCTACCAAGTGAGTTTTGTCAAACCTAATAGATCTATTTCCAACTACCACGCTTTGCACTACGACAAACTAAACGATTCGATATGTAAGGACTTGTAATGCTATGTTCGCACTTATCGTAAATAGCTAACTCATGCAAGTGATATGTATCTAAAATGTTTGTTGCACATGTTTTCTCCCCCAAAATAGTAAAAATAAGAAAAGGGGCCGTGTACGCACCTTTGAATGCAGTAGAATGATCAAACACACGTGAAATCGCGTAAACAATATTCTACAAGAAATCTGTGTTTTAACAATAATGTTGTGTTATTCGGGATGTCGTTTTAGGTTTGAAATCACATACGTGTCAACACACGTATGTTAGATTGTTTGAAATGTATATACAAAAGTATGCACTACTTTGTGTTCGTTTGTTTAATTTGTTTAAGCCAATACGATTTCGTTTAAACACGCGTAATTATACGCGACGATAATTTCATTGTCAAAATATAGATTTTATTGTTTTATGACGTTTGGAATTCCATTTTGGTTCCAACGCATTTTGAACGGGTCGAATCGGAGTTAAAACGAGAAAGATACGAACAAAATACTAAAAATTGGTTTTAATCTCAAAAACCAGTGGAGGTTGGGTCGAACCCGTGACCTCCCCCTCAAATCACACCCACCCTACCAGTTGTTCTGTCTTTACATTTGCAATTGGATTCAAGAATCAATTCTTTTAACCTTTAATAAGCTAATTCCCCTATGTTAAACCACCCAAATCAAATGGGTTCGAATCAGACCTCAATTCGATTGAAATCAAAACCCAAACCATAGGGGTTTTGTTCCAGGGCTTCAAACGCACCCATTGATGATTTCAATTTGATTATTGACCAAGTTCTTATGCTCAAATGAATCCCAAATGGGTACGATTTCGAATAACCCAACCCTAGGCCTAAAAGATTCGAATTCGAACTTTTTAGTCCTCTAATTCATAGGGCTTTTTATCCTTGGATCAAATCGAAACTACCTATGTAGTTTAATTTGATTTTAAAGTTCAATTTGCTCGAAATCCCTAATTCGTTCTAACCTACAAACCCTAAAATCAGTTTGTATCAAATTCACTGTTGTTTGTTGAAACTATCATGGGGTATTCAGTAAAGATATGATTTCGAAACTATATGTATAGTTTAATTTGAGTTTCATGCTCGTTTGAACCAAAACCCCCAAAACGTTTTAACTCAAGAACCCTAATATTAGAAATCATAGAATTCGTTATTGTTTCATAAAATTGATATGTGTTTTTCATTGAACGCACTATTCTGAATCTGTGTATATACTTTAATTAAAATTTGAATCTCATTTTGATCGAAATCCCCAAAACGTCAAAGATGATGAACCCTAGAATTAGGATTCTTATAATTCGATGTTTGTAACCAAAACTAGCATAGGGCTATGCTTAATCAGATCATTTAGGTGGTGTGGGAATCGAATATTACATGTTTTGATATCCAATTGACGTAGTTCAACTAAATGGTTGTACCTCGACCGGTTCTTGTTCGCTTTCTTCGATTCGATGCTTCTGAGTTGAACTTCTTGTCTGGAGAATGCTCTAACAGTGCCGATTAAAAGTTCTTAGACTTCAATTGTGCGAATTGAAATCGAATTATATGAATTCTAGAGTTAATGGCTACGGTTTCAAGTTTTTGTGTCCCTTTTTTGATTAATTTCGATGATTGATTGTTCTAGTAACGTACCAGGTTGTTTATGATCATTATTGTGATGATTATTAAGGTTTAATTCGGTTACAACCTTATGTAATCATGAAATTTCGGTTTCAATTGATGGAAATCCGAATTTTGACTCTTCAAAATCAAAATTCAAAGGTTTGGCATAATTACAAGATTAATCCTTGTAGTTTAAATGTTTTGCAACTGATTTTGTTTAATTCTAACCCTTCTACTTTGATTTGGTTCGATTTTGTACACTTTCTGTTAATTTATGGTTAACGGGGTTAGCCCGGAATGTCGGATTGTCACATCTTCTGCTACAGAGGTATGTAGATGTGGTCCGCAGACTGCAGACATTTTACCTATTAAAAAACAAACACCACCAAAGTGATCAGCTAAATGAAGAAGACGGAGGAGAAAATGGGTTTTCATACCCCGATAGTTTACCCGCGTGTTCGGTCTTGATCCGTTGCGTTAAATTACGTTTTCTCGTAACGTAACGTTAATTACGCTTAATTTTATAAAATAGTTTAACTTAAATCTTTTTAGGTTGTGATTCCTAATAAATATTATTTTTATTTTATTTTCATTATTTTAAGGTTCGAAATCGTTTAATTTCGTCGTTTTGTCAGAAATACGTAACTTACGCGCGTTTTCGTACAGATCGCTAACTGTACGGATACGATCGTACGTTTCACTTTCTGATTTGGTTTTCTATTTTTCAGTGTTCGTTCAGAACATTAAACCCACAGATATGTTTGTGTGAATCGTCATCCACGCAAACACACTGTCAGTTCATCATTTGTAAACGATACAGATTTGTTGTTTTGAATTATACATCCTCACAGACGGACTCAACTAAACCTAACATTTTCCACATTGTTATGAATAATTTCACATTGTTTTCGCACTGAATTGTTGGTCATCCGATTCCTGTTATTTATGGAAATCAGATCGCAACCGATGTGTTTTTATCTATTGTTTTCACACTGTTATTTCACATGTATTGTTGTATATTTATATTTCAATTCTCATCAAAATATATGCAATTGTTAATTGAATCCACTGAATAGTTATCACACACTGTTTATCACATAGTATTTACACACAGTTACGAGTAAAAGTACACATACCGTCCGGATTTTGCCGGACGGTAAGGTATCAGTTGTCACATTGTGTGTGACACTATGACTTGTGAATGAAAAATTACAAATGTTTTCAAATACTAAACTTATGAACTCACCAACCTAGTGTTGACTTGTTTTAAATGCATGTTTTCTCATATGACGAACATGTTTAATCACCAGACATCAGGACTTAAGCTAGTGAGACTTTACAAAGGACTGATAACTTAGTTTTGTGTTCTGCATATTTTGGATCACATAATTGTGAATCATCTTTTGTAAATCTTGTGCAGATACAAGATAGAAACTCTATGATTATTTTTGGGTAGATTTACTTAGTTAAATTATGAACATGGATTGTGTAATTTAACTTCGTAATTTTATGTCAATGTCATTTAGCATTTCTCATTGTATATCATGTGCATTATAAACAATCTGATCATTTCCATTAAGCTCAAGATTCCTTCGCTCACCTGGATGTTCTTTAAATTTTCCCCTGACATGGCTTGAATCCATGACCTCTCGGTCACAAGGTGAAACCTTAAACAATAGGCTGCATATGCAGGACCAACCTTCCACTTAATTGTCAATCAAAAACTTATTGTAAATCAATTCAAAATGACTAAATTAGACAAAGCTTTCTATTGAATGTATTAACTAGGGTTGCCAATTTCAGTTACAGACACAACTTTAACATGTTTTGTGTTTACCTTTAACATTTTCGTGTCTAAACAATTAAAAATCCGTCCAGGCTTGTTTATAAATAATAGAGCTAATTACACTGATGGTCACTATGGTATGCTCAGATTGCATTGGTGGTCCTTAACTATCAGAAATTACACCTGTGGCCGAATAGTTTGCAAAAACGTAACACAGATGGTCCCTGGAGTGGATGTGTGTTATCTTTTTCTGGTAAAATTTTAAAAATAACCAAAATACCTTAACCATGTCTTATTTATCTCCTTTTCTTTGTTACCCTCCCATCCACCTGTACCACCACCAACCCTAAAAGAACAACCACCACCACCAGAAATTGTTTCCGACGGCCTCACCACCTCAGGCAACCACCACCACCTCTAATGATTATTTTAAATCGATTGTGCTGAAACACTGCCGAATTTCTTTTTCTTCCCCATTGCAATCATCGAGAACCAGCTTCTTTGATTTAGAGAGAGTTGCAGAGAACCCAAGATGGGTTTGTCTCCTCCTGATTCTGCTCTACTTACAACCACCACTCGCTTCCTTCATCGCCGGTTCAGCGGTTCAGCCCTTCGGCCGCTGCCGGAATACCGAGCACTCATCTCCGTGAAAACATATATTTCCGACGACCCCCAATTGTCTCCATCAGCATGGAACCTTTCTACCAGTCACTGCACTTGGTCCAGTGCTACTTGCGACTTTAAACGTCACGTGATCGCCTTAGATGAGTTTGGTGGTGTTTGTTGGAGAGGAAGGTGGATACATGAGGCTGTCGGTGATGAGGGTGAGTGATGTGCCTGGTTCTGTTTCATCATCACGGATCTGGTGGTGGTTGCCGAAGGTGGGCGGTGGTGGTTGCCGAAGGACGAAGGTGGTGGTTGCTGGAGGTTGCATATATGTATATTTCTTTTTTTTTTTTTGGCTTTTTAGTTACAAGAGGGGCAATTTAGTCATTTCGTACCCACTTAACGGCAAAATCTAACGGCCATCCGTTCCAGGGACCATCTGTGTTACGTTTTTGTAAAATATTCGGCCACCGGTGTAATTTCTGATAGTTAGGGAACATCAGTGCAATCTGGACATACCATAGGGACCATCCGTGTAATTAACTATAAATAATATCTTAAATATGTGAGTATTCAATTACCTTCTAAAATTTCTAATTCCCTAACCTAGTTCCTTAATGAGTTCCTTAACATGTCCTTTTAGGATTAACTGTTAACATATTCCTTAACGAGTCATTTCGTGTTTACGTGTTTTAAACGGGTCGTGTTAGTGTTTGGAAATACAGTAACGATAATTTTTCGTGGCGTGTTCGTGTCTATCTATTTCGTGTTTCGTGTCTTAACGTTTCGCGTCTAACCTATTATGCTAACCCTAATATCAACAAACAAATTTGAATTTATTAGAAGATAAATATTTATTTTAATGACATGGTTAAAAATTTCTCGAATTTCCTATAACAAAGCATTGCAATTTTGAACTACTATCAATAATGTTATCAAAAGGCAGTATACTTTACTTATAGTTGTATTTCAAGTAAGAAACTTTACATTATGATATGTTTGTTTTGTACGTTACAACATCATGAAAAAACTGAGAATAAACTTGCTAGATGCTTATCGTGAGGATCATTATATAAAAGTTTGTGTAATCAACCTGTAAAGGCAACCAATGTTTTTTTCCAATCCGTGACAGACGTATTCCATTTAGATGATTTTGCTTGATGAACATATATATCTTTTATAATTAACTTGTATTACATTCAACTAATGAATGTATTATTAGAAATAATGACTTCATTATTAAAATAATTTTTTTTTGTTTTCTTTTCGGGCGGTTTTCTACAAATTTTTTTGGTATGTTTGAAAAGGTTTTGATGGACAAATTGGGTGATAGTTTTGGAAATTACAGCTTTGACAATAAATTTAAGGTGTGTATGTCAAAAAAAAACAACTGCTATGAAATGCAACGCTTTTTCAGGTGGTATGTATGGGTTTTCTTTCACAAACTTCCAATCTATTTTGGATTGTGATGTTTATCAACACAATATGCATATGTTTTATCCTGAATAATTATTTCAAACCAATAACTTCATCCTAAATTTGGCAAAAATGCAAAGTTCTTTGTCATGTCAAACATCTGATATTGCAAAATGGCTTTTTAATTTAGATTTAGGTCAAGGATGGTTTGGTGGGTTAAACGATGGTGACGCAATGATTGATATATCTAATGATCTTTAAAAAGCTAATGATCTTGTTGATTTAATTGATTTTGTTTACCCTTCTATTCTTCGAAATTTCAATAATCATAATCATAATTATTTTCAAGAACAAACAATACTTGCACAAAATAATGTAGTTCAAAAGATTAATGATCACTTGCTATCAATTTTTTCAAAAGATACGAAGGAATACTTGAGTTCAGATAACATATGTCATTCATAGTATGTTAGAGATATTGTCAATGCAAAATATACTCACGTGATTTTCTTAATGGACTCAAATTCACTAAATTGCATAACCATATTTTAATATTAAATGTTAGTAATCTGGTCATGCTTCTACAAAATATTGATCAAAAGAATGGGTTATGAAATAGTACTTGACTAAAAGCATTATTTTTATTTAAAATCTATATTAGAAGTCATGCTTTTAGAAGTCTAAACCTTACACTTTTAGTTGAAGAATTTATTTCAAGCTTAAAAAAGACAATTTTCAGTTGTCGTTTGCAATAACTATAAATATGAGTCAATAACCTCTATGAAGGGCTTGTTTATACTTATACCTGTCTAACTTTATGTTAGTTTTTCCCAAATCACAAGTATCTTATTTTACTATCTTAATAAGCAAAAATATTGTTTGCCACTTGTCACAATTTTAGACAAATAGTACTGTTTGGCAAATTCTTATCATCTCATTAAATTTCGCTCTTATTAAATAAGTATATTAACTCTCATATTCAATTATAATTTTAATGATATTATTGACATTTTTAATACTAAAAAGTTTTATAATCAATTAAAAATAATATTTTATCAAAAAAACTTTAAAAAATTCTAAGATATTAGTTTTTTTTTTTCTAAAAATCGATATTTTTTAGAAATAAATAATTTTTAAATCGGTATTTTTGAGATTTTTTTTTCTAAAAATCATGTATTCTATAAAAAAAAATTTAAAATTAAAATAGCCTATAATACATAGATTTGAAGGAAGGGTTTTTTTATAAACAAATGACATTTTTAGTATTAAATTTTTAAAAATTAATTTCTTTTAAAAATAAAGCTTTCGATCATTGTTTTATTACTTAAAGTACTTATTAATACGTATTTTAAACATTTTATATTAAACTATTATTTATAATTTATAAATTTTTATTGCTAACTATAATACATAGATTTTGAGGAAGAGTTTTTATAAACAAATGACATTTTTAGTATTAAATTTTTAAAAATTAATTTCTTTTAAAAATAAAGTTTTCAATCATTGTTTTATTACTTAAAGTACTTATTAATACGTATTTTAAACATTTTATATTAAACTATTATTTATAATTTATAAATTTTTATTGCTAACTATTTAATATTTTATATTAAATTCGTATAACACATGAGGTATAGTCTAGTTATATATTATAAAGATTTAAAATGTACATTAAATGTGATATAAAAAGAGATATTTAATAATCCGTGATTTATCAATCAAAGTTTTTGTTTCATTTTCTATTATATATATATTATTTTCATTATACAACCCAGGTTTTTACACTAGTATAATATAAGCAATAACTTTTTTACTTTCTAATAATAATTTGGATGCATAAACTAAATCTTATGGTGCACAAGTCGATCACCAAAAGCTATAATGCGCCACATGCAACCGGAGGATCTGAAATCAAGACGTTGAAATGGATACCCAAAGATCCCTTTTAATTTTTTTTATTTTTTTTTTTTTCAATATTCAGTCTCCTCACAAAGTTGAGCACATATAATTAATTCTCTGATATTGGGTTTGAATCTGAATCAAGACATATTTGTTAAGATATAGTTAAGAGATTTACCAGTTGTAAGACTCATCTTGAGATGGGGTCAGTCATACAACCTAAGTATTAAATCTGAAAGGACGGATGAAATAACGTCTTGAGTGTCGTTGTTCAAAGCCTTTCAAAAAAAATTTAAAATTAAAGGATGAAACATTTACGAGAACAAATAAATAAAGGATCATCATCATCATACTCAGTATATCTCACCATTAGCATAGCTAAGGTAGGGTCTGAGGATAAGATGTAGGCATCCTTACCTCTATCATGTAGGAATATAGAGGTTGATTCCAATGAGACCCCCGGCTCATGATGCCTGATTAACCGACCAACCCAATGGCTTTAACGTTATTTTCACAAAAATAAAGTTAAAATTAGTGCAACTTTACTATTGTCCCTTAAGGGCCGACACATATATACATTATATGTGCGTACCGCAAACGGGGCGAAATAAAGGATGAAACTTAAAAATATTAAACATTTACGAGAACAAATAAATAAAGGATGAAACATTTACTAGAACAAAAAATTTAAAATTAAAGTTTGTTTGTTTAAAAAAGAAAAGAGGCTAAGCTAGGAAATAAAGCCAATGCCATATGATCACTTCCCCCTAAACTTGCATTTTTCCCTTGAAAGAAAGGTAAACAACAACAAAATAAGACAACAAACTGACAAGAGATTACAAGTAGATGCAGCTTGTTATAACACATCATTAAAACCCGCACATATAAAAAAATGAAGGAAT
Organism: Mikania micrantha; assembly: GCA_009363875.1. Classification (NCBI taxonomy): domain Eukaryota; kingdom Viridiplantae; phylum Streptophyta; class Magnoliopsida; order Asterales; family Asteraceae; genus Mikania; species Mikania micrantha. Next base: position 124,597 of record SZYD01002525.1, read on the forward strand.
CTACCGATGTATGTATGTGTGTATGTATAAGTTTGGTCCTAAAATGTTGAGCTTATAAAAGCATACTCTGGTTTGGGTTTTGGGCCTGGTGAAGAAACTTGTCCCTGACCCACACCCACACCCACACCCAATCCTTGCGATTGGCCTCCTGCACCGTAACTAGTTCCCCGCCCAACCCTTGGTTGTTGTTGTGATGGTTGCTTGCTTGGTATATGTGGTCTAAGCATCACAATATCCTGTTGTATTCAAATTACTTGAGAATAAGAATAATATTTTCTAATTAGCAAAGGAGAAAAAACTGTTTATAAATAAATAAAACAGATACTTAGGCTTACAAGAAACATATCTTACCCTAGGAAAAAGCATTCCAATCAAGCAAAATGCTATATCACTACTCACAGCAACAATGTCTGTGATGGTAACCATATAACTGCACGCTGCCTATTTATTACAAGTTACAACAATGCCAGCCTTACAATTCAAGTTGCAGCATTTAAAGAATGTTGCTATCTGTGATATTTGAACCTTAGGAGACGTTTTGATCACATAATCTGAAATTCAAGGACAATGGAGATAATTGAAACCCATTCCTTCAAATAAAGGAATTCAACATTCCTTGTTGCATATGATTAAGGGGAATTATCAAAAGATTAGGAATTTCCCCCTCCTTCACCAAGCCATCCCATTTCATCCCATTGCCACCGTCCCCATGATTATTGCCAACCAAACGCATCACAATCCAATTTGATAGATTATATTTCCATTTACTACAAATTCGATAACTCTAACAAATTTAAGTGAACTAAATACTCTATTTTAAATGTTTTAAGGAGAAACTTAATTTGGGTTCCAGATGGCTTACAAGCCTCTTACGCCCCATTTGCAGTGCACGCATATAATGTATATATGTGTGAGCCCTTAAGGGGCAAAAGTAAAAGTGCACTAATTTTAACGTATTTTAGTTATTTGTGAAAATAACGTTAAAATCATTGGGATGATCAACTTCAAACGATAACTTTGAGCCGGGGACTCTTTCGGAGCAGCCTCTCTATCCCAATTGGGATAGGGGTAAGGTTTGTATCTATCCTTCCCCCCAGACCCTACTGAAAAGTGGGAATATAATGGGTAAGGTTGTTTTATGGCTTACAAGCCTCTTATCTTCATTTGTCTGAGAAATGCATGTTGATTAAGTGCTCGCATAAAAATAAACTCACACTTCCCCATGTGTTGTCTGTGAAAAGCATTATTTGATAAGTAAAATTAAAACAAAAAATATATATATTCAAGTCAAGTCATGGATAGATAACTACATGGGCAGATATATAAGGGTCATACTTGCTATTCATGTGGTTTGGGATATAAGCCTATCCATTAGCAGTGCTGATGGTCAATCTTCTACAAGACTAAGTGAGAGAAAACATTAGTGGCTAAAATGCATATATAGATATAATTATAGGCAAAGAATTGAGACTTTATTAGCAAAGGACACTAAAGGCATTGTACTATGAGCACTTTGTGAATGTTAATGCCAAACACTTACAGCTCAGCAGATGATGAACTCCCATAAGCCTAGCACAAAAAACACAAGCCTTGACTTTAATTTTTGAAAGTTAAATTTATATAGAATGAAGCTCTATTATGAGTTACAATATGAGAAAATATAAACATGTAGTATACGTGTGTGTGGTATCTTATAGTAACTCACTCTTATTGTGGTAAATGTGATAACCAACCAAAATCAATCCAAATCTTTGTTGTTTTTAATATCATTATTACACATGTATAATACTTTCTTTCTTAATGCGTATATATAAATTCGCATGCATTTAATATTTAAAAACAACACAATTTTTTGTTACATTGTATCGAAAATCCTAATGTAATGTAACAAAAACTTGCGCTGCTTTTAAATTTTAAAAGCATGTATTTATAAGAAGAAAGTGTTGTACATTTTCATAATGATATTCGGAAAAAGAAAATACAAAGATTGGGATTTATCTTGGTGGGTTATCACAATTTTAAAGGGTTAATAACATATCCTTCTCCTATATATACACATAGTCACAGAATTCGCCATAAAGGCCGCGTATTTCGTTTTGGTGCGAACTGTACCCAATCGGAATTCGCTTGCGATTTGGTACGCTCCGGTTCGTCGATTGCAATCGCCTGGGTTCGTCGACTTCAATCGCCATGGATCAGCGATTTCAATCACCATGGTTCGTCGACTGCAATTGCCTGGAACATCGAATTTCATCGATTTGGGATCTCAATGTTGGGTTAATCTGGTCTGATTTGGTCGATTTAATTTTCTGGGCAGGAATAAAAGAACGACCTTCGACGATTTGGTACCTTTTTACATTGATCCAGTTTCCAAAATCGAAATTGTCAACCATAATATTCTCTATATACATCAAATTGAATCCTAATCTTCTCCACTACTCTTCTACTTCTATTCTCATCTTTGAATATAATTTCAGAAATGGCATTTGGCAAGCTTTGACAATAAGGAAAAGGGAAAATGATTGATTAGAGGAAATGCCTTCACTTTTAGTTTACTATTTCTGATTTGTTCTATGTGTTTGTTAATCTGTTACAATTACTCTATTTGGTGTTTTTGAGATTTTGAGCTTTTGTAGCTACTATTATTATGTTAATCAACTTATCACTTAAATTTCTATTGTTAATTTGACATTTAACTGATTTTTAATGGGGTACAACGAATTGGAATATATGGCGCCCTCTTCGTACCGAATTCGTTGAAGCTTGCGAACCGCGTACCCGAACCCCGTTTTCGTACCGTAGCAAACCGCGATTTATGTGACTATGTATATACATATATAGCCTCTTGAAACATACTTCTAATTTCGTAATAGTGACAATCTGGTTTTGTCGCTTACTAAGTAATTCTCCCTGCATCATGTAGACAAAAAACTTATTTCAACAAACGATCTGTGGTAAAAAAGAAATTATGAAATTTTCAAATATCCTGAAAAGTTTTTTTTTTTTCTCAAGATTCATGTAAACAAATAACATGCCAATGTGAAAAACACCCACATGGTTTTAATGTGATGCCATCAATTATCAACAAAATTAACAGGATGAAAATAATTCATGAACTTGATTAACAAAATCTGCCCCACCTTATGCTAACAACTTTTTTCCAAAAAAAATTTTTTGGCCACCTCTTAAACATCAACTATGAATGGATATTCAAACACATAACAGATTAACAAAGTCAAATAACTATCTTTAGTTTCCATGCAGTCTGTCCATCATATTTCTTAGTTATTATCTCCATAAAGCAAACAACTTATATTTAACGAAAACCAGCAGCTTGCAGTTCAATAAAAAATTATAACTCAAAAAATTTCAAATATAAAATTGCGGCTTCACATACCTCCCATATTTTCACATATTTAGGGCGTCCTGACTCCTGATTGCATTGCACTTGAGGCTTGTTGTGAGAGATCAACATAAGTTCCGATGTGGTTATTTACTGCAATCTGTTGCATTCCTTGTACTTGCTTAGACATCCTAGAAAAAGACATCATTGTTCCAGCATGCTGACCCACCCGTGTGGTCCCTGTTAATAGTGCTGACCTGGATCAAGATATCATGTTGGACATATGAATGACCCTAGGGTTTCCATCAATCGATGATATCCCAGTGGCCTTCCCCCCAGCAAGGACTGTAGGGATCACCAGACGTGCTTGCGAGAGATTCTTTCACATGATCAGCAGAATACAAGGGCTGTTGCATATTACCAACAGGTTTGAAATCTTGCAAATTATCAAAGCTGGATTTTAGTTTTTCAGATGGTGAATAAGTTTTCACCGATTGAGGGGATGCCATCGGAGACACTGGACTAGGCTCCTGCACAATTACAACGTTAACATCATACTAAACAACATATACACTATAATTATTAGAATTTAGAAAACAAAGGATTAATTGGTTCTTACAACTTCTACCGTTGCCAAAGGAATATTACCCACAGATACAGGTTGTTGAGTCAGCAGACGTTCACTACTAAAATAACCTCGTGAAGCGGAAGTCGGAGGCAGTTCTGAATCTGGAGAAACTGAAGTAAGCTCCATATTTGAAGGGCTTTGATTTGACAGTGAGTTTGTTGTTCCTGATGAACATAAAGCAGCACAAGCCTCCACGAAATCTTCTGAGATAAGAATTAGATAATGTGGGTTTTTAGCAATATCAATAGTAGGAGTAGTTGCGGAAGGGTTCCTTTTTCCCTGTACATAAATCAAAAACAAAATCAGCATCCCTGTCAGAATATTCGACAAGGGTAAAAAAACAATTACCGCGTCGTAGATTGCTTTAAGTTTTGGAAGCTGCTTTGGGCATATAACTGACAAAGAAACACAAGCCCGCATCAAAATACAGTGTGTGGTATATATACGAGCAGAAGACACCCATTAATTAGCTAAAATTCCATAGTTATTACCTGAGGAAAATATTTAGCAAGTGTTTCGGCATCAGATAAAGAACATTCTGACTGCATCTCACTCTTATTTGGTGGTTGGTAAACTGGTGTAGGCAGTGGATATGGGTTACTTGCAGCAACAAGGATGCAATGCCTTTGAAGAACCTTAGTTGGGTGAGTTTGGTTCCCATCTAGGGAATGATATATCTGGGTTACAAGAATATTAAAGAGTATAATTTAATTACAAAATTTAGTATAAGAAAACAACATAAAGAAAAGAATGTAAGGGTGAAACAACATTGCATACCATAAGAACCTCATCAAGTCCTTCAGCAATTGCAGCATCACAAAAACCACCACCACTGAAGTGCATACATGATAGCCACTCCAAGAAATGGTTCACATTTCTTGCCCAGCTGCTCCGCTTTACCAAACAGGCTGCATACAATTAAATAATATCATGACAAGATGTGATATATACAAATGCTTACAAAAATCAATGAGGAAATAGATGTACAGCTGTAAGATCCATGAGCATGAAATTGCACAAGAGCCAGCTGAACAATAGAACTAGTTGCTTCCTGCATAAGAAGAAAAACAAAAAAATCAGTAGCAGTGAGTATAATCAACCGACTAAATATTATGTTCACAGGAGCTTAAATATTTCACAAGCAATAAAAATTAAAAAATGCCATATGATGACACAAGAATTGTAGAACTTACTATAGCTAACATATATAAGCATTAGAGAAGATTTCACACAAAAAAATTTTTAAATAAATAAACGCTTCATTACCGCAAAATTTCCTGCAATTATTTAAAAAGATTAGGAAACCATTCCAATTTTATGATTGGAAACCAAACTTTTCCAAACACAGTTTATTAACCCAAAACCTAGCTGATTTTAATCAACAAACCTATGAAAAATAGTAAGACGATTTGAAAATCAGATTAATAAAAAAAAACAAATTCTAATATCAATAAACTTAATAACCTAGAGTTGACGTATGTGGACCGATGAAGCTTAATCACGATAAGGGGGCTAAATTTAGTTTCACGGGCAACTGTTTGCATGTATGAAACCTTGATTCGCTGTTACAAGTACCTGATAAGTGATAATTTCTTGGAGATAATCGGAAACAATGGTCCACCAATAAGGACCCAAAGCGGCGGTGGCTTCAACCACCAGCACAAGTTGCTTCTTCTCCGGCATTTGTTGCTTAAACGATTTTTGAAGAGTTGATTTCTGAAGCGGTGATGATTTTCAACCGAATTAAATGCGGGAAATGGATTTCCTGATTTTCATTTCTGGTTGGTTGGTTTGTCATGCAGTTTCCATTGCAAGGTAATCGAGTGTGAACGAAAACGATAACCGTGCAACTAGAGGTGCGCTAATCTTTTTTCTTTTTTAACTTGTTCCGGTCAACAAAGTCAAGAACCAGTTCTGGTTTTAGCTCGGTTTTGGTTCGGTTTTTGACCGGTACAGGTGAAACCATTTCCAGTTTTTCCGGTTCAGATTTTGATTCATGTTATAATTGTCTAAAAACCGGACCCGTTTGTACCCACCGGTTCCGGTTCGGATTATTTTATTTCCCATCTCTCGTGCAACACAAAACCATCAGCCAGGCCGAACGTCAAGGTCTGGTCTGGTCAACTCAACACGGCCCAAATATATTTCTGTGACGTTTGGGCTCGGGTTATCCAAATTCACAAATCACAATTCAATTATTCAATCAAGGATAATTATCAAATCAGTTTAATCGTATCATAAAAAGTATAAAATCATGAATCTTGGATGTTTTTAGCATGTATATATGAATTACATAAATATACGTTTATAATCATGAAAATCATTAATCATATCATAAATTTACTTCATTTTTGTTAGAATTATTTAATCTATTTAGAATTTAAACTATATGTTTTCATGTTCTAAAATTTAAAATAACACGATAAAAAGACATAATTAACCTACTGAGTATTTTATTTATCATTGAGTAAATATAATATTGCCTTTTAAAAAAGGTAAAAATAATAGAATTGAGCATATCCATATCTATACTATATAATAAAAGAAGATTGTTTTGCTTACGTGTCGTCACCACATTAATTGTTTCCTTAATTTTGACAAGTGTCATTATCACATTAATTCTCAAATTAATTTTGCCACATGTCAATCTTATATTATATCTAATTTTAAGTTTTAGAATTCTCAAATATTAATTTGAATAATAAAAAGTCAATCAATCCTATTTTTTAGCTTAATAAAACCGCATAACAAGGTAAAAATGGTGCCCGTGGTGGATTCCTGAGCACTCTTCAAATGATGGGATTTTGTTTGGAATAGGATTTGAGTGCCGTTGAAATAATAAATCTTTGGGTGTAGAAGAAAACAATATTTATTGTTTAAACATTCAAAATTATGTGGCGATACATATTTTAGAAGGAAGTAAAAAACATAACTAATATAATATTAAAATGCATGGATAAAAATATAAATATAGATTGAGTCACTACCAAAACTTATTTTGTTAACAGAAGACTGTTACATAGTTAACCTTTTTCGTAGATGTATTTCTTTTTTTACAACAACCAAATGAACAACTATATAATGAGATAGTTATTTGCTTATACAATTCAATATAGCAGTGATGGCTTCTCACTAATTCTAAATTTAATATTCAACAGTTATTGATAGATGCATATACAATCATATAGTTTTTGTTTAAAGATTATTGGTTGTATAAACGACTTTTGGTGGCTGTAATTAAAAATGCTAATAGGCTTAAAGATTTTATTGTTTTAACTAACATTTATTTTAAAAGTGTATTTAATATACGTACTTATTTGTCTAAGTCCCGAATATACAAGCCTTATTTTATAACAATTACCCTTATCAAGCTTTTGTGTGGTTACAAGGAAACAAACAATTTGTTCTTTTAAGTACTTCCTTAATATGGTAATTTTTTTTATCTATACGACCTTTTTTCAAGTTTCTAAGATTCAAAGTTCTATTTAAAATAGTTATTGTCTATAGATCGAACATAAATAGCATTTTATGTTAGATGGTCTAAGCATTACTATATATAATTAAAATCCATGAAAAAGGAATAGTGATAATAATATTATTATATAGTGAGTGACCACACATTTTATATTATATTATATTATATTATATTATATTATATTATATTATATTATATTATATTATATTATATTTTTTATTAAATTATTTAGGTGTTCGATTCATGTAATGACGTTTTGAAAATTTAGAGTTGGAGTATCAGAAGCTTTTTAACTTTGAAAATTAATAAACAGAGATAAGGGTATTAAATTTGAAAGATTTGTTTATATATTTGAGTTTTTCTTTTAATTCATACAATTGGTTGCAAGTAAGACATATTTTGTGAGTAATTGTTATTTTTATAACATATTTGTGAGGATTTTGTATGATTTAATGTTTTTGTGAAAAAAATTTATAGAGTTCATGATAAGATACTTGATTTTGCTATGTAATTTATGTTTCTGCAAATGATATATAATACTCATTATCTAAAGTGTAACGTAATAACCTGCCGCAATGCGCGAGAAGAATAAACCTAATTTATAAATATGAAGTGCATAAAATTTAATTACATAAATTACAATAAAAATAACATAACTTACTAATTGCATGATCTTGAAGACTTCATATGTGTAAACACACTTTTGATGTGTCCTATCATGAATGTGTTTTATACATGTGAATTATCAACTGTATTTTTTTAATATTTCAGCCGTGTATTAGATTTATTTCAAAGACGATAGTTTTATTGATCGTATTCTTTTTGATAACAATATATAAAAGTCAAGGTTAATTGTTATTTAAAAATTTTTGTTACTGAAATAACCATTTTTTATAATGACAAGTTTGTGTTTGCTTTATGCTAAGTTAAAAGCATGGATAGTCTCAATTATTTAGTTTTTTATAAAAATGGTAAGTTAATTACTAGCAAGACATCCAATATTGTATGTAATTAGAGAAGTTTTTGAAAACTTTTATTTTGTATGTGATTATAAAAACTTATATTTATATAATGCATTATAGAATTTATCATAAATATTTCTCAATTGCATAATTTTTCTTACTCAACCCAGTGTAGTACACGGGGTTTTAACCTAGTGAAAATAATAAATATGGATGAATTTGTTACTATCACGTTCGTCTCGTTTCTCGGGTATATTATCACAGTAACGAAAGTAACAAATTCGTTACCATATATATATAACAAAAGAATTGGGCAAATGAATTCGTTACAACTCGTTACAGATAATTTGTTATTTTTATACTTGTTACATTGGTGTAAATACGAGCATCCGAAAAAAATTAAAAAAAAACATAGTCAAGACTATAACGGAATTAAAGAGAAAAATAAGACGAGTAAAATGGTGAAATTTTCATAAAAAAATATCATAGTATAAAAAAGTTATGGATGTATAAAAAAAGAGGGGGTAAAGTATTTAATATAGCAAATTACATTAATACCCTTATTTCCCTTTTTTTTCAAATCAATTAAATCAGCATCTTGTAATTTGATCATTAAATATGGTGAGGTTATTGGGTTAATGATGAATTCTAAGGTTAGCAATGGATCACTTTTATATATATATATAGGATCCGCATCCTATAATAACCCTCTCTTATTACATAACCCGAAATAACCCTGCAAGATGAACCCGAATCTTTAGTTTTTTTTTTTCAAAATCTTAGTTTTACATGTACAAAAATATGTTCTTTTATGTTTTTGAGCAAATTATTTTTCGTTTGTGATCCTACATCAATGTAATTTGCCTTACAACACTGTAATATTTACAGTGTTGTAAGTTTTTGACAAAAACTGTTACAGTGCTGTAAATCAAAAACTTACAACGACGATATCTCTTAAACGGTTATGAATTTTCACAAACTCATAAAAGAACATAGTGTTCTAATTGTGTTACAATGATGTTCAAAAAAAAAAATTCAAGATTCGGCTTCGTTTTGGCAAAGTTATTGGGTTATCGCTTTAAGAGTGGGTTATTATTTGAACACTTCCCTATATATATATATATATATATATATATATATATATATATTGAGGTTTGGCTAGAAAGTTTAAAAACCATGAGAAGTGTGAGAAGCCATCTCAGCCATACACATGTATTTTCATAAGTTTTCAAGATATGGGTATAAATGTAATTTCGTCTGATGATTGTTTGCGGTTATTTTGGGAAAATAACCGTGATTGTCGCTAAACAATTTTTCAAAATCCAAATCAATTACCGATTACAAGAAGAAATCACAGATTGCAATTGATTTGATGATTCCAATTTCATCTCGCGAATGCTCGTTTGGTGTTTTTTGAGGGTAACGTCGTGATGGAATCGAACACAGAAGGTTATGGTGTTTTTTAGATTGTATGGTGTTTTTCAGGTTGTATGGTGTTATTTCGTATGTTTTATGCTCTGTTTTTTGATATTATGGTGTTTTTCAAATTGTATGGTGTTTTTTTCAGATTGAGGGTAACGTCGTGATGGAATCGAACACAGAAGGTTATGGTGTTTTTTAGATTGTATGGTGTTTTTTAGACTGTATGGTGTTTTTCAGGTTGTATGGTGTTTTTTCGTATGTTTTATGCTCTGTTTTTTGATATTATGGTGTTTTTCAAATTGTATGATGTTTTTTTCAGATTGTATTGTGTTTTTTGGATTGTATGGTGTTTTTGAATGCAAGTATTACAACTTATTTTTAATCCAAAAGTCCTAATCACCATGATATTTTAAAATTTTATGGAGTTTTTTCTTTTAAATAATGCTCTGTTTTTTGATTTTATAAACATGTATGGTGTTTTAATGGTGGTTAAATAATATGATGTTATTTGGCGTTTTCAGTTAGCTTCATATTTTCTGTTATAGTGTTTATATTAGCATTGACGTGATCAATTTTAAAAATAGCATAACAACTTAACAGAACACCAAGAACAATAAAGAAGATACGTAACAGCAAAAACACCATACAAAATAAACGCCAAAAACACCAAAATAACCAAAAACACCATAAAGCCATAATCTTAATCTCCATTTAAAACGAACAAAACAACATAGACGCCATAAACTAAATCAATTTCAAAAACACCATAACAACTTAAGAGAACACCAGGAACAACAAAGAAGATATATAACAACAAAAAAACACACAAAATCAACGCCAAAAACACTAAAAACACCATATTGAGATAAATTGGGGACTTTTGTATTTCAGTGAGTAGCGATCGACCGTAGACATTGTCGATTTTGGTGTTCTTCGTCGGGGTAAAATCTATGTTAAATGCGGTTTTTACGGAATGGGGAGAAATTGGGGGAGGTTAGTTTTAATTCAAAAAACACCAAATTACTATTATGCCCATCCCGCGATTTTCAAACGCCATGTTATTTACAGAATTGCCACCGCGCGATCTTGACCATAAAACACCACAAATCAAGGGAAAAGATGGCTTCTCACACTTCTCATGGTTTTTAGCCTTCTTAAAATATCCCTCCCCTATATATATGGTCGGTTATTGTACAAAGGAAATTAACGTGAGAAGCGTAGGAAGCCACCAGAATGTGCCACGTGTAATCTGGGTAAGGGGTATAATGGTCCGTGTAAAATCACTGACCACGTTATATATAATCACGGACCATCGTTTTACAGGCATAATCACGGACCAATGTGTTATATCAAATCACGGACCGTCATTTAATACATATAATCTATGACCAAATAGATAATCACGGACCAACAATTACGTACCAAGCATAAAAATCACGGACCACGTAAAATTTTTTTTTAATAAACTATAACAATACTATACTCAAATTAAAAATAATAAAATTCTCGATTTTATGGTGCAGTTTTTTTTAAAAAATAATTAAACATTTAAAAGTTATTTGATTTACAAGAAGATGGTGGAACTTGATTTACCCGCATAAAAATTCAGCAAATGTAGGCAATTCCTTTTTTGCCCTTTTATCTTTAATTCACAGAAGTTTTAAACAAAAAGTAGGGACCACTAGATCTTAACCATTTATTTATTTGATCAAAGGTCCAGAATCCTTTCTATCCTTCCCACGTTAAACATCCTTTGTATTGGATCCGCATCCTATATATATATATATATATGGGATTGGGTTCAAATGCTAACCCTCATTTATGGCACTAACCCATTAACCCTCATAAAGCAATCAGAATTGAACACATGGCTTTTTCTTTTATTATTTAATAAGGGTAAAGTAGTAATTTGCTATATTAAATACTTTACCCCCTCTTTTTTTATACATCCATAACTTTTTTATGCTATAATATTTTTTTATAAAAATTGCACCATTTTACTCGTCTTATTTTTCTCTTTAATTCCGTTATAGTCTTGACTAGGTTTTTTTATTTTTTTTCGTATGTTCGTACTTACACCAATGTAACAAGTATAAAAATAACAAATTATTTGTAACGAGTTGTAACGAATTTCGGTTTACATTGTTATAGAATAAATACGGTTTACGTTTAAGAGTGTAAACGACCCAAGCCGATCCCGAGCTAGTTAATTACGTTATATTCTTGACTAGGTTTTTTTATTTTTTTTCGTATGTTCGTATTTACACCAATGTAACAAGTATAAAAATAACAAATTATTTGTAACGAGTTGTAACGAATTTCGGTTTACATTGTTGTAAAATAAATACGGTTTACGTTTAAGAGTGTAAACGACCCAAGCCGATCCCGAGCTAGTTAATTACGTTATATTCTTGACTAGGTTTTTTTATTTTTTCCGGATGCTCAAAAATTCGTTATATCTACTAGATTGTAAATACGTTTTAACACTTTAAAAAAATTATATCTACAAGATTGTAAAGACATTTTAATACTTTTAAAAAAATAATATAACATTTTGTTGATAAAAACCAAAATTCGTTATATGTACAAGATTGTAAATACGTTTTAATACTTTAAAAAAATTATATTACAAGATTGTAAAGACATTTTAATACTTTAAAAAAAATAATATAACATTTTGTTGATAAAAACCAAAATTCGTTATATATACAAGATTGTAAATACGTTTTAATACTTTAAAAAAATTATATCTACAAGATTGCAAATATATTAATACTTTAAAAAAATAATATAACATTTTGTTGATAAAAACCAAAATTCGTTATATCTACAAGATTGTAAATACATTTTAATACTTTTAAAAAATACTATAACATTTTGTTGATAAAAACTAAAATTCGTTATATCTACTAGATTGTAATATGTTTTAATACTTTAAAAAAATAATATAACATTTTGTTGATAAAAACCAAAATTCGTTATATATACAAGATTGTAAATATGTTTTAATACTTTAAAAAAATTATATCTACAAGATTGTAAAGACATTTTAATACTTTAAAAAAAATAATATAACATTTTGTTGATAAAAACCAAAATTCGTTATATATACAAGATTGTAAATACGTTTTAATACTTTAAAAAAATTATATCTACAAGATTGCAAATATATTAATACTTTAAAAAAATAATATAACATTTTGTTGATAAAACCAAAATTCGTTATATCTACAAGATTGTAAATACATTTTAATACTTTTAAAAAATACTATAACATTTTGTTGATAAAAACTAAAATTCGTTATATCTACTAGATTGTAATATGTTTTAATACTTTAAAAAAATAATATAACATTTTGTTTATAAAAACCAAAATTCGTTATATCTACAAGATTGTAAATACATTTTCATAATTTAAAAATTATATTTACAAGATTGTAAATACATTTTAGTACTTTAAAAACCAAAATTCGTCACAAAATCAAGAATATAACGTAATTAACGAGCATCCAGAAAAAATAAAAAACCTAGTCAAGAATATAACGTAATTAACGAGCTCAGGATCGGCTTGGCTCGTTTACACTCTTAAACTTAACCCCTATTTATCATACAACAATGTAAACCCAAATTCGTTACAACTTGTTACAAATAATTTGTTAGTTTTATACTTGTTACATTGGTGTAAATACGAACATCCGAAAAAAAATAAAAAAACCTAGTCAAGACTATAACGGAATTAAAGAGAAAAAAAAGACGAGTAAAATGGTGCAATTTTTATAAAAAAATATTATAGTATAAAAAAGTTATGGATGTATAAAAAAAGATGGGGTAAAGTATTTAATATATCAAATTACATTAATACCCTTATTCCCTTTTCTTTCAAATCAATTACATTATTATATTATAATTTAATATCAACCATTAGATTAGCATCTTGTAATTTGATCATTCAATATGGTTGGGTTAATGAGTTATTGATGAATCTTAGAGTTAGTATTAAATCCATTCTCTATATATATATATATATATACGGGAGGGTTCCATAGAAAACCCTCCTTTTTGAGAAAACTTAGAAAAACTAATCACACCTGTTATCAATCAATTTCATTTTTTGTTTTATATTTTGTTTTTATTATAAGGTTAGATTTGTTAACAAAAAGAAAAATATAAAAAATATATATTTAACTGGTGTTATTACATATCTGTAACTTTTATTGATTACATATATGTAACTTGTAAACTACATATATGAGTTACATATATGTAACTTTATAGGTTATATTTACGTAACTTCGTGATCTACATATTTTTATTAAATTTTTTTTGTTTATAACATTTCTAAGCTAATAATAAAAAATCATGAATTTTTTTTTTAAAAAAAATTGATTGGCTAGTAGGAGTTTCTCTTAGTTTTCTACAAAGTGAGTAGTTTTCTTTTGAACCCTCCCATACATACATACATACATACATACATACATACATACATACATACATACATACATACATACATACATAATTGTGGGTTATATTGACTAATGGTGGCTTCCATTCGCCGTGAATAATGATATCGAACACGACTGTAAGATATCACATCATTATATGATTCTCTTTTTTTATATGTGTCGAAATTCAAAACTTTTATGTACCTAAGAAACAATATGAGTAATGAATTTCGTATATATTTCGCCTTGCATGATTTCACTTTGATTTTTGTATACTTTTTTCTATTTAATTATTTTTTTAAAGATTCATATATCGCAATATATAAGGCATAGTAATATGTTCAATCTGCGTTTCAATCTTCATAACTAATCCATCGCAACTTCGGCCTTGTTTGAGATTCCATTTAAAACCAACTTATAAACTTATTGACTTTTTTTAGAAGTTAATAAGTTAAAATAGTGTTTGCTAATCTCAAAAGCACTTGTCATTTTAACTTTTTGATTAGTCTTGAAAAGTTGTTTTCAAGAAGCTCAAAATTCTAGCTTTTGGAAATAGCTTTTAACTTTTTGACTGAAAGTCATAAGTTAATCCAAAAACTTTTTTAAAAACTCTATTTCAAAAAGTCATAAGTTAATAAAAACTTTTGACAAAAAGTCCTTTTGAAGTTAAATAAGCAATTCCAAACAGGACCTTAATATGTTTTATAGTCGTAACACTCAAGTTTAATTGTATCGTCTTGCCATAATGCGTGAGTAACTATTATAGTTTAGATAAATTGGTAACTATAAGGTTAGCATAACATCAAATACTTTTAATCAGCTATAAGAAAATATCAATATGTAAGTAGGTCATTTAATAGAGACGATAAGTCAATATATGGTATTAGCTTCAAATCCAAGCAAATGCTAGATATAAAAAAAAAAGTAGACGAAAAGACAAACTCCACAATGTTGTCAAAATCGAAACCATTTTCATTTCAAAAGAAATGACAGCCAGTCATTAAAATTGTTAAATGCCTTTAAAAAAATGAGAAATAATTTTCTTAATATGTATGGTGAGAAAAAAATATATAGTAATTCTTTTGTTTAAAAGTGTCGTAAAACGTCATGGGGTTGATGCGATATGTTCGTCTGTAAAACCTGTGATGAACCACATCAAGAGGAATGTCAATTGAAGCCCTAAAATGAGTGTGAGAAAAGAATTACTTGATCCATGTTGGGGTGTTAATCGAATTAAATTTCGAATAACTCGAATATTTCGAATCGAATAATTTCGAATTTTGAAATTTTTAAGAGCATTCAAAAATCGATTCTTTTCGAATTGGTTTGATTCAAATTTAATTAAAAATTGTTTGTACTTGCTAAATATGTTTATGCATTCAAAATATCAAATAAACCTTAAACATGTAAATATCAAATAACCAACATTTAATTTTTAATACTAGATATATCATTCAAACTAATAAAATTATAGGTATTGTATAATTGGATTTACATTTGTGTAATGTGTCTTCACTTTTTATAAATTAAACTATTTGAACTAAAAAACCTAATTTTAAATATAATAAACTACTTGTATATATAAATAATTTTATTAGAATTTCGAATCAAAATTGAAAAAATGATATTCGAATTTCGATATTATACTTCTAATCGAATTTGAATAAGAAAATTCGAATTGAATTTCAACTTGGTGATTTTCAAATCAAAATCGAATCGAATTTTGATTTTTCGAGTCTGATTCGAAAACTGAACAACCATATACCCATGTAACACCTAGGTGTTGTTTGTTTTTTCAGAGGCAAAACATCTGCAGTCTGCGGACCATGTTTGTGGACCTCTTTTGTAGAAGAGGTGGACAAAACCTCTTTTGTCTGTTAAAAAAAAATTGTTTGATTTCGAACCTCTGCGCCACTTCTCTTTTTCAAACCCTAATCCATCGTGAAATCATTTATGAAGGTTAATCGATGGAAAGCCTTTAATCTCTGCAACAATCAGATGCAAAACATCGTGAAATCAAACACCAATCAAATGTAAAGAAAGAAGATCAAACTCAAATCAACAACAATCATGAACAAAAAACGCATCAACAGCAACCCTGCAACTCGCATGGCCACCGTTCTTCCGACCACCTCTGCCGCCATGGCAACCCTTTAATCTCTGCGATTTACCTCGTCGGAGTCCACCTCTGCCGCCATGGCCACCGTTCTTCTGACCTTCTTTCTCGCGCTTCCCAGCAACTCGCATCAACAGCAACCCTTCTCCGATCGGTAAAAAATGACTGTTTGATAGAGGAGGCGGTGTAGCAGAGCCGCGATAGAGGAGGTGATGTAGGAGAGCGGCGGTGTAGGAGGGCGGCGGTGGAGGTGGTGGGCTGGTGGGGCGCCGATCAGGAAGGAGAGTCGGTGGAGGTGGTGGGACGCGATTGGGAAGGAGAGGGTTTTTTTAACCTAACAAGAGAAGAAGAGGCAAGAAGGGGTGAGAAGTGCGTGGTTCACGTCTGCGCCAAGAAGAGGTCGGGCAGACATTTTTTAATGAAATGTCTGCAAAAAAACAAACAGTCTGTAGACCTGGAACCTCTTACCGTGTCTGCGTGGCGCAGACATAAGAGGCAAGAAGATGTTTTTTTAAAAAAAAACAAACACCCCCTTAGTCTTCTTAAGTCTTATAATAATTTTAAGTAAAGTGAAAGCTTCCATTTGCCTATAAACAATGTTATGATAATTGGGCGGAAATAGGAATGCCTATAAAGAATGTTATGCTATCATAAACTGTTGCTTTAATATGCAAACTGAAATTACATACTCAAAACAATAAATTATTTATAAATAATAAAGTTGATACATGTTTTAATATCTAAAATAACAAGATAAAAGTTACAGCTTACTCTGATTTACATAAAAAGAGTTATGTTTTAGAAAAAGAAATTAACAAATATAAAAAAATATATAATGATATTATTTTGGGTAAGTGGGTCGGATATTCCTTAATCTCATACTCGTATTCAAACCCAAAAAATAATTTTTTTTGATTTGATACTAGGTCTCATACCCTATATATAATCAACATCCATAAAAAATAAATATAATAAACTAATTAGAGATGAGACGAGCCACGTTATAATAAATATTTATAATGCTTTTAAAATATATATATATATATATATATATTTATAACGTTTATGATTTGAAAAATGATATGGGTTGTAGTTTGTGATGCAGCATATCATGTGTAGATTCTTCTATTTGAAAAGCTTCTCAAAATTACACAAGTTTTGGATCGAAGAAGTTGAATCTTTAATTGGAGAGAGGCGGATCCTTCAAATACGTCAAAATGTGATCCTGCTAAATGTTTGCAAAATACATTCGAAGATTTTAAAAGGCTGCAGAACAGAAAATAATACATATTTATTTATATAATTTAAATTTAATTGTCATTACTTTGATAAAAAGATTTACGTACAAACCACCAACTTCTTCGTTTAAGATGTATAGCTCTTATTATGATACTATACTAACCACCGTATCATGTGTTCTTGGGCTTGGAAATCAATTTCAAACTTTATTACATCTATGAAAAAGTGTTGGTCAAAAGCATGTATAGTCATGCTTCTTGATAACACCATCTGCTAATTGTTGAACCTTCTGTTTGACTTGGGTTGTGTGCCACATTCAATAAAATTTAGAATACACACACATGGCATACTACTGGCTAAGGATTAGTGAGTTCAGCTGGTCCTGGATGCATAATAATGTGTATGTGTGTATAGGCAAGTGGAAGTTTTACTAATTAATAATACCAACATCAATAATTATCATTGCCATAATGGAAATTTTTGTTCAAGTAGGTCATTTTCATTCCAACAGATGAAACCATTACCATATATAAAGTTGCTTCCAAAAGATAAAAGCGCCATCTCCACCCATCCGTACTTGGTTTCAAGAACATGACATACAACAGTTTCACAAAACAAAAGACACGCAACATACAGAGAGTTCGCATCTGGATGAAGTGAAGTCGTTAAACAACAAAAAAACTCATCACTTACAACCTCCCCATGCAATAAAACTTTCTTGTGATTCAAATTCCTGCAAAAACATCTTCCCGTCAATTCCCCGAGTTGACAGCAACAAGAGTCATTTTATAAATATATACATATACATATACATATACATATATATATAACCAATGATGCATGCAACTTAGAGAACTTACAAGCTGGCTCAACCGAAAATCAGGTGGCGTATCTAGTTCCAAATTTGCAGGATCAAGAATCAAATCTTGACAGGCTTCTAAATCCTTCTTTAGATTTTCTGGCCCTAAACGAGCATAATCTGCAAGACGAGGTTTTCCATTTGATTCTTGCTTTTCAACACTTCTTGGAGGAGATTGACTCTGAAGAAACTCATCACACAAGGAAAGTCCTTCAACAAGTTGTTGTGAATCTAATATATATTGAGACTCATTGTCCCACCATTTTGATTCTTCTCCACCTTGACTATCATTATTAGCCCCTGGTTTCTCAGAAGTATGATTTTCTTTGGTCACATGATCACCAAGCTTCCCACAAGAAGTTTCAAACTCAACCCCATTTACGGGCACCATCTCATGCTAAAGGGAAAGGAAAAAAATAAAATAAAATAAATGCGAATGTTGTGATTTTATAACATTTTTCTTTGTATTTCATTTTGTAAGTTCCATCTTCAATTCTTGACAGATCATATACACAGGACTAGAGGTGACAATTACAACTCATTCACTTATGAACGGATAGATCTTGGTAGTGGTTAATCCCAAGAAATTAAATGGATCATGATACTAAAAACTGGTAAAGTACTCAAAAGTATAAAAACTGGATAAGTACTTGAAGGTATTTATAATGCTAACAGCCTCCAGAAGGGCATTTAATCATTATTCAAAAATCAAGACATTTACCTATAGACATAATGGTCAAGTGTTTGTGGATCAACCTGGCCCAACCTGCTTTCGTCTTGTGCTAAAAACAGCCATTTCAAGTTTTCAACCCATAACTATTTTGATCCATTACCCAAACCCATCTGAATACATTTTGCTACCTAAATGAATAAAAATAATGAATAAAAATACTTGTTTGACCTTTCATATCGAGTTTTATATTCTTTGGGTCACTCTTTTATTGGACTTAATATATGGTTTCTTAAACCGTCTTTTGTTAGACATTGATCCCACTTTCCCAGCAAACACTTGCACTTTTGGAAACATTTGTCCTTGATGAGCACCAAAATATTAACAGCATTTTAATGACCACAAAGTTGTTAAATTATTTCCTTTTTCTTTTTATAACAGTGGGAACCCACTTACGTGGTAAACTCCTAGGTCCCTCCAAATACCCGACTATCCGAGAGGAACAGGTAAAGCGCTGCCGCAAGCAACCTGGTCGATGGCCTCCAAAGAAAATTGCTTTAAGTGGGGATTGAACTTGAGACCTCTAGGTTGTCTCTCCTCCACTTTATCCACTACACCACTTCCTTGGAGGTTTCTTTTTTGACTCAATATAAGAACGATAAGAAAGAATTGGTCTCAAAATAAGGTAAATTTGTCAAGCAAATAACTTTTATAGTATAGTGGCCAAATCTAAAGTGCTGACAAAAGCATCTTTAAAACAAATCCATGTTCATTATAAGAGAGAAAACACTTACTTGAGCAGGAAGCTCAAAAAGTTCAGCAGGCTCTTGTTCAAGACCCCCATCATCTGGAACCCGCCGTTCAGCATGAGGTGGTTCAGGGGTCACAGACTTAGGGGTCACAGGGCCAACTTTTACGATAGGAGCATCAAAGTACGCAAGTAAATTCTCTTCATCTTTCCCATTCGGTTTTGACAGCGGTTGTTGTTGATAGAAGACTTTTGAAATCACATACTCACCTTCCTTTTCATCTTCCCCTGTTCCCAAATGATATTGGTGCATAACCCAATTTGTTTTTTCTGCTTTCCCACCTTTTGCAGGGCTTACATAGAGAACCATAATTTTCTTGCACCCCTGTTGAACCCTGTCTAAAACAACAGGTTTTGTCCGACCTGTTTTATGCCAACGAAATTCCCCAAAATCATCACCATGTATCTTACGACGCTTCCTGGTTCCAGTATTATAAGCTTTAATTGCTCTATGAAAAAAGTGAGATACACTGCCATCTTGTTGGACCCCTAAAAGAAAGACTTGCATATATTAAAATTGACATTATCATCTAGATGAAATTTATAAAGAAAAATTTACAAGTACCTGGCAACTTTTGAGGATGAGTATAACAGATTCCATCATCTTCGTCAACTGTCGGAATAAACTCATCAATGAAAGGATGAGGCTGGAAACCTCTAGCACCACTTTTAGCAAGTAAATGCCAAATAATTTCCTGATCCAGCGGGTCGAATTTAACCCCTCGGGGCAACCCTGGCCATGCTTGATTAACCTAGAAACAGAAATGTTTGGTCCCAAAAGTTAGGTGACGGCATTTTTTTTTTTAACTTTGCAATGATGGTTCAACAGTTTAAAGGGTGTGAGTAATTAAGTTCAGAATATATGGTATGTTTTACATAACATATTAGTAACAATGAATATAATAATAATAATAATAATCATGTGGGAATGTAAAAAATAGAAATTTACATCACTGTTGTCAACAATATGGTGGCAGTTTGGACATGCTTTTGTGGGATTGCTTTTCCATTTGATACTTTCAGGATCACATGCACCAGAGGCACTTCTAATCTTTGTTGCAAATCTGTTGCTATCCACCAACCATGACGGTCTGCATTTATCAGCATGAAAGACTATTCACTGAACACTTACTGTAAATAAGAATCTCAAAATGCAAAAAAAAAAAAATCATAATAAAACATTTCAAATTGAGTGACAAAGTTGTTTTTGTATTATGAACATAGAAGAGGTTACCAACTCAAAAAGAAGAAAACTCAGCAACAAGCAATGGACCAACGTGGTAATGAATTGATGAATCGTTCAAGCATTTTGCTATTACATAAACGTATAGAATATGTACGACTAGTGTCATGATAAGGAACTTTGTGTAAATTAGAGTCCCCACTCAGTATATGTAATGATGACAATGAGAAATATTATTGTAAATAGGAGTCAGTTGCCCAATTATATGTTATGGTGTTAAGGGGAAAACATGTAATTTTTGAAATTGTAACTCGAAGGAACAAAACGAAGCACTCTTTTAATGAATGTACCAAATGCTACCTCAGATGTTTAGAAATATTGAGAAACCACACTTTGAAACCCAATCAAATATTTATTAAAACAGTACCCAGGCCATCCTTAGCTGAAAAACATCACCAAGAAAACCTTACACAAATAAACCCTAATCATAACAACTGTAAGACCCATGAAAAACACATATCATATCAATACTTTAAAAGTTTAATCAATTACCCTCATTAGTAACAATGGAAGATCCCACTTTGATCTCTAAGGGGTGTCTCACATTTGACCTTTTACATCACATACGTACAAACAAAGAAAATCCTAAAATTTGGGGTTTCCAACCAACCACACTAAATCAAGTGATTTAGTAAACTGGGATTTTGTTAACACCTCAAAAAACCGCATCTTGGTTTAACGAAATTTATAAAACCTGAAGATAATAAAGAAGCTTAACGGGACTCAATATCTTCTTGTTTAATCATCTAGCTTAATAAATATTTACCAGATATAGGAGGGAGTGGGTGGTGCTTACCCAGCCATGGCAATGAGAGATTCCGATCTAGGGCACTATCGATCTTCAGCAGCGCTCACTGGAAAATGTTTTTCTTGGTTTGACGGAAGAGAGACTATAACGCCATGTTTAAAACGGTTTTTTTTTTTTAGAGTAAATTGCGATTTGCAATCCTGTGGTTTATTTCTTACTGCAACTTGCAACCCTCTCTTATTTTTTTTGTAACTTGCAACCCTGTGGTACTAAATGTCCTGCAACTTGCACCCCTCCGGTTAAAAATAACTTAACTCTATTAAGTTATTAAGGGTAAACTTGTAAATTAGTATATTAAATGTTCCGCAACTTGCACCCCTCTACTATTATTTTTATTTTTAATATTATTTTGAAATCCAACTTTAATCAAAACGTGCCGATCACATACAGACCATCAAACGTTAATTATTATTGCAGTTTTTTTTTTCCAAGATAGAGGCCAAAGTAATTGGATTTTATTTCCTTAATTAGTTGCTCCCTCTACATCTAAGGAGATTGAACCAATGATACAAAGCAATCCAGAAATACCCTTGGGTACTCTTCAAGACGTTTTGATCGATGTTTGATGGTCTGTATGTGATCGGCACGTTTTGTTTAAAGTTGGATTTCAAAATAATATTAAAAATAAAAATAATAGTGGAGGGGTACAAGTTGCAGGACATTTAATATACTAAGTTACATGTTTATCCTTAATAACTTAACAGAGTTAAGTTATTTTTAACTGGAGGGGTGCAAGTTGCAGGACATTTAGTACCACAGGGTTGCAAGTTACCAAAAAAATATGAGAGGGTTGCAAGTTGCAGTAAGGAATAAACCACAGGGTTGCAAATCGCAATTTACTCTTTTTTTTAATATTAAAAACATTTTTAGTAAAGTTAACGTGTATGTAATATTACTTGTTTATCCGAGCATGATGTACAATTAATTATTTTAGAATAATATTTGAAGTTTATACAAATACAATTTCAATTTCTTGGTAATTTATGCCTAGATTGTTGTTTGGTTGCCATTTACTAGTCCTTTTAAAGGATCATAATCATTTCATGGTTAAGAGGTAACATTAAGTATAAGATATCATATCATCTTAATGGTTAAAACGTAAGCATAAGCTTAAATGATTAAGAGATATCATTATAATGTAACATTTTAACCATTCAGACTTAAAATTATCTTTTAACCATTAAAATGTTATGATCTATTAAAAAATAGTATTTTGATGACCACTAAAATATTACCAAACAACCACACAAAATTATCATTGGTTAACAACAATAGCCTTTTGCCAACGACATATTACCCTGCTTGTATTCTTAAACTACTAAAAGCAAATTTACTTTTTACTCAGATTTGAACTTGTAACCTTTTATCTAAGAAACAATAACTCTATCAAAATGACTCGTTACACATTGTCAGCGCACACACACATAACAACAGAAAAAATGTATTCTAAATTTTTCTGTTCACTAAAGTTTAAAAAAAACACACACACACAACTATAGTTACAAAAATCTCCAATGAATACAGTTTCAGATTACCACAATACAGTAAGGAACTATTTCATACTAAAAGAAAAGGAGCACCAACTAGCTTATTTGATCTTCAACCTGTTAGTTCGGCTACTGATTAATCAGAATGAGAATGACTACATCTTCTTTACAAAATAACAACTATAATTATAATCCTGATAAATATTGTTGCTTCAACAACTTTCGGCTTCAGGCTATCACTCTTATCCTGCTAAGATCACCACAAACACACAGTTAGCCTCACCAAAGGAGGTGTCTCCTGTGGTCGAGACTCCAGCGAGATATTAAGAACCGGTTGGAAGAAGAGGAACGTAAATCGTTTGTAAGGATTGTAAAGAAGTTGTGATAGTCGTGTATGTTGTACCTGTTTCGAGCTCCTTAACTCTCCTTTTATAATAACTGATCTCTGTCTGAGCCAGATTGCCTTATTCTTCTTTTGGATGTTTATCTTTCTTGAGTTTCTCCTTCAGATCGTGGGTGTTGTAATATTTCCACTTTGATGTTATGGTTTGACTTATTATGGATTATCCCTTTCATATCATGTGATGTTTGCTTTTTTGCTTTTAATTACAGAAAAGGTGTCCTATGATAAGTTTCACTAGAGTGGATGGGTGTTGTTTTTTATGCATGAACACCTTTTCAGTCTTTCTCTTTTTATACAGTCGTTCTTTCTGTTTTGTTACACCGGATGCCATTAGCGCAGCTAGCTAAGGTTATCAGTGATGTCGGTATCACAAATAAGTTTATGCCCGATTGTGCTTTATTATAGGCAGACGACAGCCGAGGCGAACTTTAGCTTAGCTAAAAGGATGTATCTACTCTTGTCATCAAATACCCAGTTGTTTCTAACTTTCACAAGCTCTAATATACGGCTGTTAAATAAACTTGCAGCTTGAGCCTGCTTGAAAAACACTCGACTCGAAAAAAGCTCGTTTAAAACGAGCCAAGCCCTAGCCAAGGTTGGCTCGGCTCGAGCTCGACTCATTGGCCCGGCTCAATTTTTAATACACACACATACATGTATATAAATTTTATATACACACATATATATCATATTACACACACACACACACACACATATATATATAAAGTAGAGAAAAGAAAAAAACAAGCCAACTCATGGCTCGGCTCGAGGCACGAATTTTAATACGGGCTTGAGCTCGAATTTTTGGCTCGTTCAAGCTGGACTCAACTTGGTTCAGCTCAATTACAGCCCTACTCCAACATGTCTCTAAAACGATTATGTGAAGTAACTTTACATATATTTCATGATCTGTCATAATCATTATGAATACATATCAGGTTATTAAAAAAAGAGCATGCATGATTTACAATACACTATGTCACACCCCCAATTTTTCACGTGCGGCATTAGACCGCGCTGGGTGTGACGTGGCCAGAATCACAGCTCTCAGTCATATAGAACGACTCTATATGAGTTGTACATACACACGGTTTTGTAAGTAAATTAAAATTTCATTAATAAAGCAGCGGAAATGAGTTAAATGTTTTGCAGCGGAAAATGTAAGTTTAGCAGCGGAAATGAAATTGTCTAAACACTATGTTGTTCAAATTACAAAATCATGACAATGTTTAGTCTATATGTTAGAATTCATGCAAGACTACTCATTGGTCCTACTCCATGTGAATCCTAGCATTGTGCGTTCAGTTGCCTGAGAATACATGTGAAAACGTGTCAACATAAAGCTGGTGAGTTCACAGGTTTAAGTAATTGAAAACAGTAAACATATATCTACTGGGTATGTTAAGTTGTTGGATCTACGATCCCCGAGTGCGTCAGTTCATCTTACCAAAACTGGACTGTTCCTCTGCCTCCTCGGGTCATCACGGAACCCAGCATCAACATCGATATTACACTTGTCGTGACCTCCAGTCACATTTGTTGTCTAGTGGGGGTTGTCAAACCCGTGGTACTACGTAATAACGACTCGTTTCTTACACAATTAACGATAAGGGTAATGAGGACTTGTGTGGCGATATAGTTACACTCGAAAATGGTTTTACAACATACCAGTCATACATCTAAAAATAGTTTCATAGTATTCTCACCCTAAGAGTTTAACAAAAACAGTTAAAGAGTAAAAGTGGGGCTGTAAACTCACCTGAGTTTAGCTGTTGCGTTCTTCTCGTGAACGGTTTAGTGCGCCTTTAGCGGTTACCTATATCACATAGGTGTTATGAGTTTGTGTTCACATTCATGTTGGTCTCACTAGACCGTATTCGTGTCCAAACAACTCCAAGTTGTTATGTTGGTCGCGTTGACCGTGTTTGACCTAACGACCCATTGGTGACGTGTTTGGTTCAGGTTATCGTTTAACGTGCGATTAGTGTCGTGTGTTGTGTGTTGTGTGTGAACACATAGATTGCATTAGTGGGATATCTTACTATTTATAATAAGTTTCCATTTTAGGAAAGTTTCCATATTAAGCAAGTCATTCAAGAGATCACTTTCCGTTTGTTCTAGCATGCATGGTTAACCTATAGGATCATGTTATCTCATATCACATAGTCATACTTTGTCAAATAGTCACGTTTCTTGTTTAAAAGTTACTATTTACAGTAAGTTGTAATAATAAGCATATTTCACCAAAACTAAATATCATGCTCATCAAATATCAATATCCTAGTTTCAAATAATCGTTTAATCATGCTTGATGTGACTAGCATATCGTTTTTCACCTACTTTATATATCAAAGTTACTATTTATAGTAACTTATGTCAAAACCTTTATTTTAACAATTCTATTTCATCAATAATCCCTATTATTACATATCAATCCATATAATCATGTTAAACATACAAATCACATCATGTTCATCATCCTTTAACCATTTGCATCTCAAAAGTTACTATTTATAGTAATAATGATGCAAATCACATTTCACACCTATTTTAACTAATCAAAACTCCAACTTTCATCATTTTAATCACAAATTAACATTATAAACTGTAACAACCGGTTTTTAATAATAAAGTGTATTTGGAGTAATCGGTAAAATAACGATTGTTATTGTTACAAGTTGAAAGTATGTGATAAATGGTGAACATGGGAGAAAACCGTGCGCGAAACGGAGTTACGGATTGTCCGGAATCGCGAAACGAAGAAAATTACAAAGATATTACGTTTTGGGACTCGTCGCGGTACGCGAAGATGGTTCTGAGATTCCTTCGCGGTACGCGAAGCCCCTAAAATATCTGATTTCTGCGGATTTCTTCGCGGTACGCGAAGACATTCTTGACTCCTCTTCGCGGTACGCGACGAATAGGGCGGTTTGACAGATTCCTATTCTTATCAGATTGCCTTAAGAAATTTTATTTTTTTATCCTCTCGACCTCAAACACACCCAGGGACGATCTGATCGAATTTTTATCACCAAATCACAGTTCTAATGTTGCCAGAACGTCCGGATCGAGCTAGGATTCGATTATACAAATCCTGGTCGTCGTTTTCATCCGAGAACTTCGTTCAAAAAGGTAACGATTCGATCTCTCCTACTAGTTTGATATTCTGTGGATTAAATTTAGTTTTGA
Organism: Mikania micrantha; assembly: GCA_009363875.1. NCBI lineage: Eukaryota > Viridiplantae > Streptophyta > Magnoliopsida > Asterales > Asteraceae > Mikania > Mikania micrantha. The sequence goes on from SZYD01002525.1 coordinate 151,691, forward strand.
AGGTATTACTATGATTATGGGTATTGATTATTGCCTAGTGGATAACTAGAGATTGCTAGAAACGAAGAATTTGATATTTTGATGGGGAAATCTTCGTTTTGAAGCCGGTATAATGTCCGGTTGTTATGAAACCCATATCATGGTATGATAACTAGTAGGATGGGTAAATTGTGGTTTTGAAATAAATATGGATCATGATCCATGGGTTAAATGATGATTTTGATGAATTGATGTTAAAGATTATTAACAGTTATGATCATAAATGAATTTTGATTAAAAGAAGTAAATGAGATCATAACTAATATAATAAACATCAATTATTTGATGAAATGCCTAAGGAAGGCATGGGATATGAGTAGTTGACTAATACTTACTAAATATAGTAAGATAGAGTCAATTATGTGATAAATTGACTTTGAAGAAGTCAAATCAGTCAAGTGTGTTGAACTTGATTGTATGTGTTATATGTATTGAATATAGTTGTATATGTGTGAATATGCAACTAGGTATTGGTGGTGAAAGTCAAAGGACAATTCAAAGAGATGGAAAAGAGGTTGTAGGAAGTGAATAATTACTGTAACAGGTAAGTTACCCAACTTACTGTAACATTACATATAAGTAGTAGAAAGAGTCTACTTGATTGTGATGTATATATATATTGATTGATTCATTTGAAAGTGCATAATTAGATTGGAACTAATTGAGTTAATAGACTATAATGTATATATGTTAAGTTCCAATGTGTTTATGTTACGGTTGAATTAAATATGCAACACAGATTGCATAATAATAGCCGGATGAGCCGGTGTTTGAGCATGCTAGATGACTTAATACGTTATAACATGATGATTAGATGCTAAGTTAGATGGTTCCGATGTCACGTATGCTAAAAATGGAAACTTTCCATTTTAGGAAACTTTTATGTGCTAACTTGTTATAAACAACTTATGTGACTTTGTATGATGATGTGTTATGTGTTAACATGATCACGTAGGACTAACGAGCATGCTAGAACTTTAAAACTGTTATGCTTTGTGAACTTTCCAAAAATGGAAACTTACTATAAATAGTAAGTTGTCCATAGACGCGACTTGCGCGTTTTGCACACGACGAGCACTTACACGATTGCTACACGATTCAAAACCGTCACACGGTTCACCAACAGGTCGTTGACTTGACACGGTCAACTCTGGTCAAACACGGTCAAACACGATCAATGTGGACCAACACGAGCAAACACGGTCATTGTGGACCAACACGGACAAACATGAACAACCAAGGGTTGTTGGGCACAAACACGAGCACTAACACGAACACTAGCACGGTCACTTACACGAACTCACGTACGGTGTACGATATAGGTTGCCGGTGACCGACACGTGCTACTACATCAGGAGCTTACGCTTGATTTGCATTTTCATCACTAAGGTACGGCCCCTCTTTACTCTTTTTCAAACGCTTTTAAATAGGGGGAGAATACTAGTTACATCGAGTCAAACATTTATTACTGTACAAACATTTTGTGTATGCTGGTTTATTGGACAAACATTAAGTGTTGAACTCGTATTAAGCCCTCACAAAGTCTTACCGTTAATGTACGAACAACGTGGTATATTTGGATGGATCCATTAGGGAATGACTAACCCCACGGGGCACTATGTTGACTGGATGTCATAACCCGTGCAAACTCTGACCTAACTTGCTATGTATACGAGACATAGCGGAGGCAAGGACAAACAAGTCTAGTTCGGTAGTGACGCACTGACACTTTGGGCCTAGGGCTCGGTACTAACATTGATAAACAGCATGACACACTCTCTTACTACATATGTATATCAAAACCTGTGAACTCACCAACCATTGTGTTGACACTTTTCTAACTTGTATTCTCAGGTAACTAGCGTGGCTAGCGGGAGGACAGGAATGCACAATTTAAGGAACGAGCATTAGGAACTTACATGCATTCTGTCTTGTCATTTTGAAAACAATTTACTTTTATTATGTTAAACGATGTTGTGTTAAACTATTTACATTTCCGCTGCATTTTGTTAAACATTTGATTTTCCGCTGCAATATGATATGATAACTTTTATTCCGCTGCAAACTATTTTATGAGTGTATGTGTCAAACTTTGGATTTGTAAACGCATATAGAGGTGTTCTATATGACCTTGAGCTGTGATTCTGGACACGTCACATCCACGTGGACATACGCCACGAGTGGGAATTTGGGGGTGTGACAGACTGATATCAGAGCCTTGGTTATAGAGAACTAGGTTTGCATGTAGTAAACTTAGACTATAGCCATTGCTCAACTTAGACACTACACGTAGAACTTGCACATTGATGATATTATTGCTTATATTGAACTATTGCTTACTAACTTGAGACTTACAGGATGGCCGACGGCAACGACGCTAACAGGAACGCAGCTAGGCTCACGACCGCAGACGACATGGTGGCAAGGAGTCGACGACGGGTCCATGACATAGTGGCACAGGTAGATGCCGAGATGGATAGACGGGCTCGACATGTGGCACGAGCTCGACACTGGGGATGGTTACCCACTATGATACAGGAGTGGATCATCGGAGAGAGGGTACCTCCATACCGTTTCCCTGGCGATACCACTCCAGGACACCGACTACCATCACTTGGAGTACCACTGGAGCAGGCCTTCGCGGACCACATTGCTTGCACTCGACGGGAGATGTGGAGGAGTGGCGAGCTATCGGACGAGGTCTGAGTTCTTCGCGAGAAGAACGATCGCCTGGAAAGGCGAAATGATCGACTGGAGGAACGAAACAGTCGACTGGAGGAGCAGGTGGAGACCCTTCGTCTCCAGGTATCCCAGCTGATGAGTCAGCATGGGCAGATGGTCGACATCATGCATGAGCATGATGGACGTATCACTGAGAACCGAGTCGCCAACGAGGAGACTCAGGCGATGGTTCAAGCTAGCGACGCCATGCTCAATGCATGGGCGGCGCAATTCATTGAGGAGCCGCCAGCCGATGACGGCGAACCACAGTTCGAGGCCGAGGACCTCGAAGAGGAGGATTTTGATGAGGATCCTAATGAGGATCCCGAGGGGGATGATGACGACGGAGACGCTGCCAGTGACATTTCACACGTCTCCATGGACTCGGACTAGAGGACTATTTTATTTTGGTATTTCTTCTTATTTTGGCCTACACGAGCGGGATGTGCTCGAAGAACTTGTATTGTATTTCCTTTTGAAATTATTGTACTTCAAAAATCTGGTATTAATGTGAATTATGCTTTATTATTTTCTATTGTATCATTATGACTGTTGCTAACACAACCTCTGACATGACATCTGACTTGACTCCTAACGTGATATTCGCTAACGCCCTAACTCATGCTAACTAACATTCTAACCTTTCCATATAGCAACATGTCTGGAAGAGGATCTAACGCCCTCAGACTCAAACGCAAGGCCGAAAAGGCAAGGATCGACATGATGGTCGAACGTAAGTTCAACAAGGTACTCGCGGAGTACGAGGCGAACCGACATGCTAGTGAAACTAGCGGCACTAACAATGGTACTAACACTTGCCCAACATGACTAACGCAGTGTAGCTGACACACACTAACACTTAACATTGGTTTCTGACCAGCAGGATCGCAAGGCAACAACAACAAAGGATGTTCCTTTAAATCCTTTCTGAACTGCCACCCCACAAGTTCAAGGGAACTGAAGGAGCTGTCGGGATGCTCCGCTGGGTGGAAAAAGTAGAATCGGTGTTTGCCATGTGCGAATGTTCTGACGAAAACCGGGTTAAGTATGCAACCGGTACACTGGAGGGACCAGCCCTTACATGGTGGAACACCCATGTCCAGACTCTTGGGCTAGAAACCGCCAACTCTATTCCCTGGGAGAATTTCACAAGAATGCTTCACGAGGAGTATAGCCCTCGTGATGAAATCCGGAAGCTCGAAGAGGAATTCTGGGTGCATAAAATGGTGGGATCTGAAATCGAGCAGTACTGCACTCGATTTCACGAGCTATGCAAACTATGCCCGGCTATGGTGACGCCGGAATACAAGAAAATCGAGCAGTTCATCAGTGGACTGCCCGAGCAAATTCAAAGCATGGTGACGGCGTCTGACCTCACCACAATCCAACCACTGATCCGACTGGCCCATAAGTTGACTGATCAAGCCGTAGCACAGGGCAAGCTGCCAAAACGGGGCGAGCACGTGAAGCCTCAAGAAAGCCTGAAAAGAAAATGGGAACCCAATCAGCACCAATCCCATCAACCTCAACAACAACAACGATCTGCACCTGCCAGAGCTTTCATTGTCACCCAACCCGATGACAAGGGGAAGGGTGTGTACCAAGGAAAATACCCTCTGTGCAACAAATGTTCTTACCACCACTCTGGTCAATGCGAGCGATACCGATGCTTGCGATGTGGAAGACATGGCCACATGGCCAGAGATTGCAGGTCTAAATTCCCTAGTAACAACAACCCCAACCGCAACCAGAACAACAACAACAACCAGAACACTCTCAAGGGGTGTTATGAATGCGGAAAACCGGGGCACATGAGGAGGGATTGCCCTCAACTAAAGAAGGCCGGAGGAGGAGCGGCCAAGGGTTGAGCTTTTGTGATTGGCTCGGGGGAAGCCAAGGATGACCCGAACATCGTGACTGGTACGTTTCTTTTAAATAATGTCTACGCTAGCATATTATTTGATACCGGTGCCGATAGGAGTTTTATATCTAGTGAGTTTAGTAAGTTGCTAGACATTACCCCGACACCACTAGACTATAAATATACTGTAGAGTTAGCCGATGGCAAGCTGATTGAAACACAACACGTCTTTCGAGGATGCGTCATGGTGTTGGCAGATCACGAACTCGAAATCGACTTGATGCCGGTAACTCTCGGAAGCTTTGATGTAGTCGTTGGAATGGATTGGTTATCCGCTAACCAAGCCGAGATTGTATGCAACGAGAAGATCGTACGAGTGACGTTGCAGAACGGGGAACGGATCTCGATTCAAGGGGAAAGACGGGGAGTACCACTTAACATCATGTCATGCATGAAGGCGAACAAGTATCTACAAAAGGGATACACTGCCATACTAGCCCTTATCGCAGAGCAACCGAAGAAAGAAAGGAAGATTGAGGACATCGCCGTAGTCCGCGATTTTCCCGAAGTGTTTCCCGAGGATCTACCTGGACTACCTCCGAAACGACAAGTCGAGTTTCAGATAGACCTCACACCAGGAGCAGCACCGATTGCTAAAGCTCCATACCGACTCGCACCAACTGAGATGCAAGAACTGTCTAACCAGTTGCAGGAACTGTTAGACAAAGGATTTATCAGACCGAGCTTCTCACCCTGGGGAGCACCGGTCTTGTTCGTAAAGAAGAAAGACGGATCATTCCGTATGTGCATCGACTACAGAGAGCTGAACAAGGTGACGATCAAGAATCGATATCCATTACCGCGAATAGATGATCTGTTTGACCAGTTGCAAGGGTCAAGCTACTATTCGAAGATCGATTTAAGATCGGGTTACCATCAACTAAGGATACAGGAAAATGATATTCCTAAGACTACCTTCAGAACCCGATATGGACACTATGAATTCTTGGTTATGCCCCTCGGACTAACCAACGCACCCGCAGTATTCATGGACCTCATGAATAGAGTGTGCAAACCTTATCTCGATAAATTCGTAATAGTGTTCATTGACGACATTCTGATTTATTCAAAGAATCGAGAAGAACATACTGAACATCTGAGGCTAGTCTTGGAATTACTGAAGAAAGAACAACTGTACGCGAAGTTTTCAAAGTGCGACTTTTGGATTCGCGAAGTCCAATTTCTTGGACACATGGTTAATGAGCAAGGGATACACGTAGACCCAGCCAAGATTGAAGCCATCAAGAACTGGGAAGCACCCAAAACGCCGAATGAGGTGCGACAATTCCTAGGCCTGGCCGGGTACTACCGAAGATTCATTGAAGGATTCTCAAAGATTGCTCAATCACTGACATACCTGACCCATAAAGACAAGAAGTTTGACTGGGGAGACAAACAGGAAACTGCTTTCAATTTGTTGAAGCAGAAACTATGTACTGCACCTATCCTATCCTTACCGGAAGGATGCGATGATTTCGTGGTGTATTGTGACGCTTCGAAACAAGGACTTGGTTGCGTATTGATGCAACGCGAGAAGGTGATAGCATATGCTTCACGACAACTGAAGGTGCATGAGAAAAACTACACGACTCATGACCTTGAGTTGGGAGCCGTAGTATTTGCTTTGAAGATCTGGCGACACTACTTATATGGCACGAAATGCACTATCTTCACCGATCATAAGAGTCTACAACACATATTCGACCAGAAAGAGTTGAACATGAGACAACGAAGGTGGGTTGAACTCATAGGCGATTATGATTGCGCTATCAAGTACCATCCCGGTAAAGCAAACGTAGTGGCTGACGCGTTGAGTCGGAAGGAAACAACCAAACGCGTGCGTGCGCTACAACTCACAATTCATTCTGAGCTACCAAATCAAATCCGACACGCACAGCAAGAAGCTCTGAAAACAGAGAACCTCTCTCTCGAAGCCATGCGTGGTATGGATAAACAACTAAAGGAAAAGGACGACGGAGCATATTACCTAGCGGATCGAATTTGGATTCCACACTACGGGGTATTGAGAGGAGTAGTGATGGATGAAGCTCACAAGATCCGGTATTCTGTACATCCAGGCTCTGACAAAATGTACCATGACTTGAAGACAACCTACTGGTGGCCAAACATGAAAGCTGAGATAGCAACTTACGTGAGTAAGTGTCTAACGTGCTCAAAGGTCAAAGTTGAGTACCAAAAGCCATCAGGACTACTGCAACAACCGGAACTACCAATGTGGAAATGGGAGCAAATTTCAATGGATTTCATCACTAAACTGCCAAAGACGGCAAGTGGTTGCGATACCATCTGGGTTATCGTAGACCGACTGACAAAGTCCGCACATTTCCTACCTATCAAGGAGACTGACAAGTTGGACAAACTCACTCGTATTTATCTGAAGGAAGTGGTCACTCGACATGGGGTGCTAATCTCGATCATATCCGACCGTGACAGTCGATTCACATCACATTTCTGGAAGTCTTTGCATAAGGCTTTGGGCACGAGATTGGACATGAGTACCGCTTACCACCCGCAGACGGATGGACAGAGTGAGCGAACCATACAGACACTAGAGGACATGCTCCGGGCATGTGTTATTGACTTTGGGAGTAGCTGGGAAACTCATCTACCATTGGTTAAGTTTTCATATAATAACAGCTACCACACTAGCATCCAAGCTGCACCATTCGAGGCACTTTACGGACGTAAGTGTCGATCACCTATTTGCTGGGCGGAAGTTGGAGACAGCCAACTGACCGGTCCAGAACTGGTGCACGAAACGACTGAAAAGATCGTGCAAATTCGCAAACGGATGGCAGCAGCTCGAGACAGACAGAAAAGCTATGCTGATAAACGACGCAAACCGTTGGAGTTCCAGGTGGGAGACAGAGTGTTACTCAAGGTCTCGCCTTGGAAGGGAGTAATACGGTTTGGCAAACAAGGCAAGTTGAACCCTCGTTACATTGGACCTTTCGAGATTACTAAACGAATAGGCCCTGTGGCCTATGAGTTAAACCTGCCAGACGAACTGAGCAGCGTGCACAACGTGTTTCACATCTCGAACCTCAAGAAGTGCCTATCTGATGAGACACTTGTTATTCCTCTCGAGGAGATACAAATCGACGAACAACTAAACTTCGTTGAGGAACCGGTGGAAATTATGGACCGGGAAACCAAGAAGCTCAAACTCAACAAAATACCAATAGTAAAGGTGCGATGGAATTCGCGACGAGGACCGGAATTCACGTGGGAACGTGAATATCAGATGAAACAAAAGTACCCACACCTGTTCACGGAACAGACAAACACGGACAACACAAGTTGAATTTCGGGACGAAATTCTTTCTAACATGGGGAGGATGTGACACCCCGTAATTTCTAGGTCAGCTTGTTATTTATTTAAATGTTTATTTAAATACTTTATGTACACGTGGCACTAGAATTAGATTAAATTAGTGTGACACGTGGCATGACAGTACAAACACTGACACACAACAGGATAATTCGTGGAATTATCGGCAAACAGCACACACGTGTCAAAACACACGAACGTTGGTGAACGTCAAGCACATTGTGTAGCACAACACTCGAAACTACACAAAACACTCACACATTGAACTAGGAAGTTCAAACAAGGCCAAACGATAGTTCGGAAGCGTGAAAAAGACGACGAATGGATCAAACCTATTAAAAAGGGCTTACTGGGCTCTTCAAGGGCCCATCGCGGTACGCGATGGCCCAACAGGGAGCAGTGTCGCGATACGCGACAGACATCGCGGGGAGTTGACTCCCGAAATCCGCCGCGGTACGCGGAGATTATTTGAAAGTCCCATCGCGGTACGCCAAGCCGCCCAGTCGACAAAATCTTATAAATCCAAGACAAATCATGCCTAGACTACTCCTTTCATCATTTTGCTCGATTAAACACGCCATCCTCCGCCCATACTCGTCTTCAACCTCCTGTTACCACCATTCTACACCATTAGAAGCCATTGATACACCACCTTGAAGCTTGGAAACTTTGAAGGAAGCTCTCTAGATCATCATCCTTCATCACCATCCTCTTGTCCCTATCAAAACCCACGAATCAGGAGGTCAAGGAGGCTGTTCATCATCATCTCAGGACTTCTTGAAGCTTGAAAGGTAGTCTTGACATCCCTTGTGGCTGAAAACCACCATTTCACTCACATGCATGCTTATATTCACGCATGCAAGCACCATAGAAGCTCATGCACGAATCTTGTTTCTGGGTTTGTTGGTTTTGATGTGATTTATGATGATCTAAAGTGATTTAGTAGCATATTGTGATGATCCATGATGATGGGTATATGCCATTGTGCTTAAAATGATAGTTTGTGATGACATTGATGCATGCATGTATAATCCATGGTTATTAGAATGATCTTGAGTATGTTAATATGTTTTATGATGATATTAGAAGTGTTATTCATGGCTAGGTTTGATTTAAATGGTTAAAAGGTTGACTTTTGACATACTTTCCATTATTAGAAACTTTATATTGTCAAAATGGTGTTATGAATGGAATGGTGGTCATGCATGTATGTAGAATTGTTATTAAGTTGATAATATGATTATTTGATAGTTAGAAAGTAGTTTTTGATGATGTTTATAGTCATACTTGTCATTGTTACTATTTTTAGTAACTTTTATTGTTGAAATAATGTTAAGTGATGATTTGGACCATGTTGGTATGTTTAAATGGTGTTAAATGATCTATTATGATGAGTGATAATCTAAGAATTGGCCTAGAAGTGTTTAAATGGTTATTTGATGCAAAAACTACAAAGTTACTATTTATAGTAACTTTATTTTTACAAAAACCGATTTGTCAACATGTTGTGTGATACGAGCATGCTAGATGACTTAATACGTTATAACATGATGATTAGATGCTAAGTTAGATGGTTCCGATGTCACGTATGCTAAAAATGGAAACTTTCCATTTTAGGAAACTTTTATGTGCTAACTTGTTATAAACAACTTATGTGACTTTGTATGATGATGTGTTATGTGTTAACATGATCACGTAGGACTAACGAGCATGCTAGAACTTTAAAACTGTTATGCTTTGTGAACTTTCCAAAAATGGAAACTTACTATAAATAGTAAGTTGTCCATAGACGCGACTTGCGCGTTTTGCACACGACGAGCACTTACACGATTGCTACACGATTCAAAACCGTCACACGGTTCACCAACAGGTCGTTGACTTGACACGGTCAACTCTGGTCAAACACGGTCAAACACGGTCAATGTGGACCAACACGAGCAAACACGGTCATTGTGGACCAACACGGACAAACATGAACAACCAAGGGTTGTTGGGCACAAACACGAGCACTAACACGAACACTAGCACGGTCACTTACACGAACTCACGTACGGTGTACGATATAGGTTGCCGGTGACCGACACGTGCTACTACATCAGGAGCTTACGCTTGATTTGCATTTTCATCACTAAGGTGAGTTTACGGCCCCTCTTTACTCTTTTTCAAACGCTTTTAAATAGGGGGAGAATACTAGTTACATCGAGTCAAACATTTATTACTGTACAAACATTTTGTGTATGCTGGTTTATTGGACAAACATTAAGTGTTGAACTCGTATTAAGCCCTCACAAAGTCTTACCGTTAATGTATGAACAACGTGGTATATTTGGATGGATCCATTAGGGAATGACTAACCCCACGGGGCACTATGTTGACTAGATGCCATAACCCGTGCAAACTCTGACCTAACTTGCTATGTATACGAGACATAGCGGAGGCAAGGACAAACAAGTCTAGTTCGGTAGTGACGCACTGACACTTTGGGCCTAGGGCTCGGTACTAACATTGATAAACAGCATGACTCACTTTCTTACTACATATGTATATCAAAACCTGTGAACTCACCAACCATTGTGTTGACACTTTTCTAACTTGTATTCTCAGGTAACTAGCGTGGCTAGCGGGAGGACAGGAATGCACAATTTAAAGAACGAGCATTAGGAACTTACATGCATTCTGTCTTGTCATTTTGAAAACAATTTACTTTTATCATGTTAAACGATGTTGTGTTAAACTATTTACATTTCCGCTGCATTTTGTCAAACATTTGATTTTCCGCTGCAATATGATATGATAACTTTTATTCCGCTGCAAACTATTTTATGAGTGTATGTGTCAAACTTTGGATTTGTAAACGCATATAGAGGTGTTCTATATGACCTTGAGCTGTGATTCTGGACACGTCACATCCACGTGGACATACGCCACGAGTGGGAATTTGGGGGTGTGACAAATAAACTATTGTGATTAATAGTTGATGATTGGTAATATGATCTTATTACTTTGGGAGATGTTACTTACTTAGTTCATATGAACTAATTGGGACTTATATGTGATGTTACAGGTCAAAGATAGATATGCATCGGGCGATCAGATCGGGCACGTTGTGAAGCAGAACCAAACGTTATGTAAATCTTTGGTGGTAATAAACTTAAGCACACTAGTTGTATTAATCAAAAATGTAAATGATTTGAAATTAAGTGTGTTTAAATCATGAAATGTAAATTTCACGCTTCCGAACATATATTTTTGATAAAGTTTAATCTGGGACCTAAAAATGGGACACGTGTAATCGTGTGTAAAGTTTGGGTGTTACAGAGTTGGTATCAGAGCAATGGTTTGAGCGAATCAAGTGCGTCATGAACATTTGATCTCAAACTTTTGTGCTCTTGATATGAAAACATAACGTTTGATTCGAAGACCCGATCATGATGCCGAATGTATGAGGTTAGCATATCTATTTCCTGTATTATAATTGTTAAATGTAATGTGAATCATTACATGTTAAATGTGATTTGAGTGATTGTTTGAAACCGAAATCAATGTCTTGAGTATGAAATGAAGGAAGTAAGGAATTGGGCATATAATGAATGAACTAGTACGTCTGGCCAACTTACTAGTGCAAACATGATATGAACAAGCACTTATGGGGATCATTTTATACTTAGGCTATTGAGATTAGGTAAGGTGTTATGAGTTTAATGTATCCATTACTTGTACGTAATAGTGTTACCCATTCAGGAGAAATGAATTGGAAGATTAATGTGTAAAGACCTACATGAGTGTAGGCAATAACACTTGATGTGTCGGGGAAATTAATCCATTTGAACATGGAAAATGTCTTGGTGTGTATACATGAATTAAAAATGTATAATTTGACCGTTTAAGGCAACATAGGGGAGAAAGACACATAATTATGTTTATGTGTTCATACATGTTTAAGTTTGAGATGTAATGATTTAAACATGTTAATAATTGATATAATGTGCATATAATCTATATGCGGGATATATAGAGTTGTAAGTATACCATGTGTATACGTATGGTGAATGTTATGATATGATTTCATAACTAGTGATAGTGTCATTATATTTTAATAGTAATTGACACATTGAATTGGAAACTATTCGTAATAGTGTTAAAGCAAATTTAAGACCATAACGTATGGCATTTTGTGTGTATTTAACATGTAAGACCACTGGTGGGTGGCATTGGATTTAACATGTAAGACCACTGGTGGGTGGCATTGGATTTAACATGTAAGACCACTGGTGGGTGGCATTGGATTTATCATGTAAGACCACTGGTGGGTGGCATTGGATTTATCATCTAAGACCACTGGTGGGTGGCATTGGGTTTAACAAGTAAGACCATTGGTGAATGCCATTGGATTTATCATATAAGACCACTTGTGAGTGGCGTTGAATTTGTTTGTAAGACTACTTGTGAGTGGCCTTGTGATAGATGTGTAAAACCATCTTGGAATGACATTGAATTTGTCATAGAAATCCTCCTTAGTGAGGTATTTGGAAAAATCCACATGCGTGTGGATTGGTCAATATGTGAGTATGTGTTGAATGATGTTGACTTTCAAAAAGTCAAAGTTATGGTTAATGTGAATAGGTGAGTTATTTACTCACTAATATGCAACCATAAGACATATTAGTGCTTATGTGTTATGTGATTATGTTTCACTGTTGCTACTTGTAATTGACTTGTAGTAATTGTGATAAATTGAATGGTAAATTGACCATATGTGTCATGAAATGTTGAAGATATGAAACCACATGATGGTGGTATGTAACTACTTGATAGATGTCTTGTAGTATTGGATGAATGTTATGTGCTAATTGTATAAGTTGAAAAGTGTTACTAAATGATAATTTATAGTTGACACTATAAATTGATGATAATCCACATTGTGTGGAAGTATATGAATATGAAACCACATGAGGTGGTATTTGGATTGTTGAAATTGATTAATGTTATGATAAATTGCATAACTAATAAAAGTGTCATTATATGTTTAAAATAACTGACACTGATAATAGGAGACGATTCACATTCATGTGAAACTAATGTAAGACCACTGGTGCGTGGCATTAATATTAACATGTAAGTCCATAGTGAAATGGCGTTGGTGTTTATCATGTAGGTCCACATTTTGTGGCGTTGGGGGTAATCCATGTACATGTACATGATAGTAAGTTACCTATTTGATTGAACTTGTAGTTGAAGGACTGGGTGAGTCCACACTATAAGTAGTTATGCATTTAGCATATATACATGATTTGTTGAGTTGATTGGAATGATATAAATGAATGTGGTTATTGTTGTTGCATGATTCACAAGGAGTGTGAACATGTGGTGATCTACTAATGTGTAGATGTTAAATTGGAATTGTGCATGCTGATTCACAAGGTGTGTGAACATAAGACATATAATTCCAATGTAATAGATTCACAAGGTGTGTGAACAAATGGTGAATTGGAAATGTGCATGCTGATTCACAATGTGTGTGAACATAAGACATGTAATTCCAATGTAATAGATTCACAAGGTGTGTGAACAAATGGTGGATTGGAATTGTGCATGCTGATTCACAAGGTGTGTGAACATAAGACATGTAATTCCAATGTAATAGATTCACAAGGTGTGTGAACAAATGGTGAATTGGAAATGTGCATGCTGATTCACAATGTGTGTGAACATAAGACATGTAATTCCAATGTAATAGATTCACAAGGTGTATGAACAAATGGTGGATTGGAAGTGTGCATGCTGATTCACAAGGTGTGTGAACATAAGACATGTAATTCCAATGTAATTGATTCACAAGGTGTATGAACAATAGATGATCTACAAGAGTGTAGACATCAAATTTCAAGAGTCAAATTGTTTAAGTTTGACTTTTGGGAAATATGATGCACAACTGGAGTTTGTGTGTACACACATGCATTGTGTTAAATGATAATGGTTGAGCAGGAATGGTAGATAAGAATATCTATCTATGTGAATGAATGCACTAATTACCATTGTGTGTAATTAATAGCTATTATGAGATAACGAATAACGCGAATCTGAAGTCATTCGGTTATGGAATGAATGGATAACGTGAATGTTAAATCATTCGATTGTTGTGTATTGAGTACATTATACATGATGTTTGACTTTAAAAAGTCAAGGTTAAGCCTATTTGTAAAGAAATAGGATATTTATAATATGTATAAATTGTATTTATACATATGATGGGATTAATATTTATGTGAATATTCAAAATAGAGATAAGATGTATGTAGAAATACACTTGAGTGTATGGTTTGGTTTGAATGAAGAAAGTCAAACCAAATAATCAATTGTAGATTGATTATGTAGAATCATGTATAATGATCATGTTTATCTTAGGATAAATGTTCAATTATACTTGAAATATATGTTAGAGAAGTGGTGTCTAGGCATGGTGTGCCAGTAACGATTAATTTTGATCGAGACACTTGATTTACTTCTCATTCTGGAGAAATTTCAGAAAGAATTAGGTATAAATTGTTGATAAGCACGGCGTATCATCCTCAGATTAATGGTCAGAATGAAAGGACCATTCAAACGTTGAAGGATATGTTACGAACGTGTATAATAGATTTTGAGGGTAGTTGGGATAATTATCTTCCATTGGCTAAATTCTCATATAATAATAGTTATCATTCCAATATTGGAATGCCTCCACATGACATGTTGTATGGGAGGAAATGTGGTACTCCTGTGTGTTGTGGAGAAACTGGGTAATGAGAACTGGTAAATAAAAAGGTAGTTAAAGTAACGAATGAACGAATAGATTAGATTCTCTAGTTCATTTGAAGGCGGCACAAAACCGTAAAAATGCCTATGTTGATAAGCATAGGAGGACTATAGGGTTCCAGGTGGGAGGTTTTGTATTGTTAAAGCTCTCTACTTGGAAAGGTGTTGTATGCTTTAGAAAGCAAGGGAAGATAAACCGCATTTCATTGGACCATTCAAGATTATAGCTCGAATTGTCAAAGTTGTTTATTGTCTTGAGCTACCGGAGAAATTGAATGGCATATATGACCTTTTCATGTGTCATATCTGAGAAAATGTTAAGTGGATGAATCGGCTTATGAACCACTAGAAGACTTGGAAATTGATAGCAACTTGAACTATGTGGAAAGGCCGGTAGTTATATTAGACCGAAATGTCTAACAGTTGAGAAACAAGTCCCTGAACCAGGTGAAGGTTCAATTGAAAAATATAGAAGAGAATCTGACACCACGTGGGAGTCAGAAGATGAGTGGAAGAAATTTTGTCCTTTCTTTTAAGATATAAGCGGTTTCGAGGACGAAACCTTTGTAAGGAGGGGAGATTTGTAACAACCGGTTTTTAATAATAAAGTGTATTTGGAGTAATCGGTAAAATAACGATTGTTATTGTTACAAGTTGAAAGTATGTGATAAATGGTGAACATGGGAGAAAACCGTGCGCGAAACGGAGTTACGGATTGTCCGGAATCGCGAAACGAAGAAAATTACAAAGATATTACGTTTTGGGACTCGTCGCGGTACGCGAAGATGGTTCTGAGATCCTTCGCGGTACGCGAAGCCCCCAAAATATCTGATTTCTCCGGATTTCTTCGCGGTACGCGAAGACATTCTTGACTCCTCTTTGCGGTACGCGACGAATAGGGCGGTTTGACAGATTCCTATTCTTATCAGATTGCCTTAAGAAATTTTATTTTTTTATCCTCTCGACCTCAAACACACCCAGGGACGATCTGATCGAATTTTTATCACCAAATCACAGTTCTAATGTTGCCAGAACGTCCGGATCGAGCTAGGATTCGATTATACAAATCCTAATCGTCGTTTTCATCCGAGAACTTCGTTCAAAAAGGTAACGATTCGATCTCTCCTACTAGTTTGATATTCTGTGGATTAAATTTAGTTTTGAAGGTATTACTATGATTATGGGTATTGATTATTGCCTAGTGGATAACTAGAGATTGCTAGAAACGAAGAATTTGATATTTTGATGGGGAAATCTTCGTTTTGAAGCCGGTATAATGTCCGGTTGTTATGAAACCCATATCATGGTATGATAACTAGTAGGATGGGTAAATTGTGGTTTTGAAATAAATATGGATCATGATCCATGGGTTAAATGATGATTTTGATGAATTGATGTTAAAGATTATTAACAGTTATGATCATAAATGAATTTTGATTAAAAGAAGTAAATGAGATCATAACTAATATAATAAACGTCAATTATTTGATGAAATGCCTAAGGAAGGCATGGGATATGAGTAGTTGACTAATACTTACTAAATATAGTAAGATAGAGTCAATTATGTGATAAATTGACTTTGAAGAAGTCAAATCAGTCAAGTGTGTTGAACTTGATTGTATGTGTTATATGTATTGAATATAGTTGTATATGTGTGAATATGCAACTAGGTATTGGTGGTGAAAGTCAAAGGACAATTCAAAGAGATGGAAAAGAGGTTGTAGGAAGTGAACAACCGTATGAACCAGGTAAGTTACCCAACTTACTGTAACATTACATATAAGTAGTAGAAAGAGTCTACTTGATTGTGATGTATATATATTGATTGATTCATTTAAAAGTGCATAATTAGATTGGAACTAATTGAGTTAATAGACTCTAATGTATATATGTTAAGTTCCAATGTGTTTATGTTACGGTTGAATTAAATATGCAACACAGATTGCATAATAATAGCCGGATGAGCCGGTGTTTGAGTATGATATCACAAATGTGTGAATAGTCAGAGGTGCTGACAAATAACTATGGTGGAAGTACAGGAATGTGAACACCATAGTGTAATTTTGAATGAACTATTGTGATTAATAGTTGATGATTGGTAATATGATCTTTTTACTTTGTGAGAGCCAATTCGAATAGAAATGACTCAGTTTGAATTTTGATTGTGAAAAATGTATTTTACATTTTGTTGTTATGACTCCACATTGGTGGATAGCCAGAGGTGCTGGCAATTGTCTAGATGGAAGTACCGGTGGGTGAACATCTTAGACTTGATATATTTGACTCCACATTGGTGGATAGCCAGAGGTGCTGGCAATTGTCTAGATGGAAGTACCGGTGGGTGAACATCTTAGACTTGATATATTTGACTCCACATTGGTGGATAGCCAGAGGTGCTGGCAATTGTCTAGATGGAAGTACCGGTGGGTGAACATCTTAGACTTGATATATTTGACTCCACATTGGTGGATAGCCAGAGGTGCTGGCAATTGTCTAGATGGAAGTACCGGTGGGTGAACATCTTAGACTTGATATATTTGACTCCACATTGGTGGATAGCCAGAGGTGCTGGCAATTGTCTAGATGGAAGTACCGGTGGGTGAACATCTTAGACTTGATATATTTATGATTCCACAAATGTGTGGATAGCTAGAGGTGCTAGCAATTGTCTTAGATGGAAGGACCGGTGGGTGAACATCTTAAGACTTAATATATATATGATACCACAAATGTGTGGATAACCGGTTAATCCGGAAGTTAAATTGTTGAAACCACAGATGTGTGGGTAATTGGTTAAGCCAATAAAATATATATATATATATATTTGGTGTTTTAAATTTAGCCAGAGGTGCTGGTGGTAGAGTTGAATTAGATAATATATTCATATTGTGAAAATGTCCCATTAAGGGAAATAAATGCACCATGTGTGTTGGGTGCAAGTTGATGTTTGAATATGATATATTATTATCTAAACATGATTAACATCCATATGATATGTATATGGATGGATTTAAATAAGTTTTTGGGAATTTTGGGAGAGGTTACTTACTTAGTTCATATGAACTAATTGGGACTTATATGTGATGTTACAGGTCAAAGATAGATATGCATCGGGCGATCAGATCGGGCACGTTGTGAAGCAGAACCAAACGTTATGTAAATCTTTGGTGGTAATAAACTTAAACACACTAGTTGTATTAATCAAAAATGTAAATGATTTGAAATTAAGTGTGTTTAAATCATGAAATGTAAATTTCACGCTTCCGAACATTTATTTTTGATAAAGTTTAATCTGGGACCTAAAAATGGGACACGTGTAATCGTGTGTAAAGTTTGGGTGTTACATAAACACATGCACATGACCATTTTATCATCTTATCATTATTTTGTAGTAACAAAGTTACTAAAAATAGTAACAATCTCAAATAACCCATTTTTGACAATATCAACTATTCTAAATCATGCAAATCATCCTAAATAACATTTATAATCATGTATTCATAACCAAAATCATCTAGATCCTTGTAGATCATACATGCATGTGGCAAAAAGTCATATTTTCATAGTAACACCATCATATAAACATTAAAAACCCATCAAGATCATCATAGATCGTTCAAGATGCACCAAACTAGTAACAAGATTATAAATCACAGATCTCTAACATCAAAATTTCGTGCATGTGTGGGTTGGGTGTGTGCATGTGGCCTTAGAGGCTTGCATGTGTGTGTTTATGTGTTTTTATGCTACCTGGGCTCAAGACCTACCTTCTAAAGCTTCAAGAGTCCTGGGATAAAGCTTGAACAGCAGCTTCACAGCTTCAAACTCCCTTACCAATGGCTTCTCGATGGTTGCAAGTGATGATGAAGGTGATATCAAGCTCCAAGTCTTCCTCTTCAAGCTCCTAGCCTTCAACAATGGCTTCCACAATGAATTTCTTGAGTGTTCAGAGGGTTAACAGGTCTTTTGAGAGGATAAAGACGAAGGGATTACGTCTAGGTTTAGTGAAAATGATGAGAGTAGGATAGGTAATGATTTTTGACAGGTTTAAGAAGATTTTGCGATTCTGGGCTGCCAGGCGTACCGCCTAGCGGGCTTGCTTGAGTCCGGGCGAACCGCCTAGATTAAAATAATCCAGAAATCAATTTTTCTATCTGCGCGCATCGCCTAGTGTCCGAGTGGCTCCCCGTACGTAGCGCCTGGTCCTTGGCGTACCGCCTAAGCCCAAGCCTTGGTCCTAGGCGTACCGCCTGGTGATCTGATTGAGCCCAATTGGCCCAATCAAGTTGTTTAAGCTCGTTTTTCGCGTATTTCTCGTTTACGATCATCATTTTGAGACTCATGAACGTTGTTTCACTTGTTTTAGGTTCCATAAAGCCCAAGCGTTTTAATATTGGATTGTGGTTCGTTTATTTCACCAACGTTCGTTATTCAAGATACATGCGTATGTTTTCCGATAATTCCTCGAATTATTGTCTTACGGTGTGTGTTTGGACTATTGTGCCACGTGTCACACTACATATCACTACTCTAGTGCCACGTATGTAACAATAATACAAACTATTATTTTAAATAAATAAAATGTTGGCGTGTAAATTACGATGTGTCACATCATCCCCTGTTAATAGGAATTTCGTCCCAAAATTCAGTTCGTGTTGTCGGTGGTTGTCTGGTTTATGAACAGGTGAGGGTATTTCTTTTTCATTTGGTCCTCTCGTTTCCAGGTGAATTCCGGTCCACGCCGGGAGTTCCATCGCACCTTAATTATCGGTATGCGACTAAGTTTGAGTTTCTTGACCTCTCGGTCCATTATCTCCACCAGTTCCTTAACGAAGTGAAGTTTCTCATAGATCTGTATTTCCTCTAGAGGAATAACGAGCAGTTCGTCGGATAAGCGCTTGTTGAGGTTGGATACATGGAATACGTTGTGTACGCTACTCAGTTCTTGTGGTAACTTTAGCTCAAAGGCCACGTGGCCTATACGTTTCGTGATCTCGAACAGCCTGATGTAACGTGGATTCTATTTCCCTCGTTTTCTGAATCGGATCACTCCTTTCTAGGGCGAGACTTTAAGAAGTACTCGGTATCCCACTTGGAATTCCAAAGGTTTGCGTCTTTTATCAGCGTAGCTCTTCTGTCGATCCCGTGCTGCTGCCATTCCGTTTCGTATTTGCACGATCTTCTCAGTCGTCTCATGCATGAGTTCGGGACCAGTCAGTTGGCTTTCACCAACTTCTGCCCCATAGAGAGGTGATATGCACTTACGTCCGTACATAGCTTCAAACGGTGCGGCCTTGATGTTGGTGTGATAACTGTAATTGTCGGAGAACTCTACCAAAGGTAGGTGGGTCTCCCAGCTATTGGCGAAGTCTATCACGCAAGCTCGAAGCACGTCTTCCAGTGTTTGGATGGTTCGTTCACTCTGCCCATCCGTCTGCGAGTGATAGGTAGTACACATATTCAGCCTCGTTCCCAGTGCCTTATGTAAGGACGTTCAGAAATTTGCAGTGAATCGGCTGTCTCTATCAGATATTATGGAGATCGGAACTCCATGTCTGGAAACCCCTTTCTTCAGATAGATTCGAGTCAGTCTGTCTAACTTGTCGGTTTCTATGATTGGCAGGAAATGCGCAGATTTCGTGAGTCGGTCTACGATTACCCAGATGGTATCGCTTCCGCTTGCCGTCTTTGGTAGCTTTGTGATGAAATCCATGGAAATTTGCTCCCATTTCCATACTGGGATTTCGGGTTGTTTAAATAATCCTGATAGTTTCTGATATTCGACTTTTACCTTAGAGCAAGTCAGACACTTGCTCACATAAGTCGCGATCTCCGACTTCATGTTAGGCCACCAATAAGTCGTCTTCCGACCGTGGTACATCTTGTCAGACCCTGGATGTACGGAATATCGGCTTTTGTGTGCTTCGTCCATCACTACATTCCTCAATCCTCCGTAGTGTGGAATCCAAATCCGATCCATAAGATACTAAGCTCCATCAGTCTTCGCTTCCAACTGTTTATCCATGCCTCGCAAGGATTCATGAGTGATATTTTCGGTCTTTAAAGCTTCCTGTTGTGCGGCTCGGATCTGATTGGGTAGCTCTGAATGAATCGTGAGTTGTAGTGCTCGCACGCGCTTTCTGGTTTCCTTTCGGCTTAACGCGTCGGCTACTACGTTAGCTTTTCCTAGATGGTATTTGATAGCACAATATTAATCACCTATTAGTTCGACCCATCTGCGTTGTCTCATGTTAAATTCCTTCTGGTCGAAAATATGTTGTAGGCTCTTATGATCCGTGAATATTGTGCACTTGGTGCCATACAAGTAGTGTCGCCAGATTTTCAGTGCAAACACCACGACTCCCAACTCCAAATCATGAGTTGTGTAATCCTTCTCGTGCACTTTTAGTTGTCGTGACACATATGTTATAACCTTCTCGCGTTGCATTAACACACAACCGAGTCCTTGTTTTGATGCGTCACAATAAACTACAAAATCTTCACATCCCTCCGATAAGGATAAGATCGGTGCACTGCACAATTTCTGCTTCAGTAGGTTGAAAGCATATTCTTTTTTCTCTTCCCATTCAAACTTCTTGTCTTTATGCATGAGAGATGTCAGTGATTGTGCGATCTTCGAGAATCCCTTGATAAACCGCCTATAGTACCCTGCAAATCCTAGGAATTGTCGCACCTCAGTTGGAGTCTTGGATGCTTCCCAGTTCTTAATAGCCTCGATCTTGGCTGGGTCTACGTGAAAAAATATAACTAAAAGTCAGCAAAAGTTATCATCACCAAAATACTCTTCCAACAATTTTATTCTTTTAACTTTATATCAACTATATTGTATATTCATGACATCAAATTAATTTTGTACTTCTTACATCAAATGTCCTTCTTAGTATAACTTTTAACCACTTATATATAGGATAAAAGTTTTATGTAAATATATATATAGGGTGTGGTTCCTTTGTTAACACATATTTATTGCGTTAACCGAATAACTACATTTATTACTTTGGAGCCCACATTATATATACTGCAACATCATTGTATCTTAAACTGTTTAGGAAAACACATTGTGCAACAACACAAAAGAAACAATGACGTGTACAAAAGAAACAATGACGTATACAAAAGACATAAGGACCTGTACAAAATTGTTCATACTTGTTATTGTTTCTTTTTTACAGGTCATTGTGTCTTTAATTTTAAAGATCATTGTGTTATTCATACTCATCATTGTATTATCTTTGCTTGACATTATGAATTATGCAACATCTTTGAGTCTTAAATTGTTCAGGAAAACACAACATTGAACAGAAACAAAAGACAAACTAACCTGTACAAAAGATACAATGTCCTGTACACAATGCCTTGTACAAAAAACACAATGAGCTACACAAAAGACACAAATAAACTAAAAAACAAAATTTTTTTATAGCAACATTATACTAATTTTGAATATAAAAAAATACTCGTTTTTATGGTATATTTTTTTCAGAAATGATTTCGTATTTAAATGTTATGAACATTTAAAGAATGTGGGGGAACTTGAAAAAAATTCAACAAAAATGGTCATTACTAAAATACCCTCTAACAACTTGATTTAATCATAGACATTGATTAATGATCTAATGACATAGGATCCTTCTTAAGCTTTTTAGGTTAGATCAAGTTTATTTAGTTTAACCTAACCCTATGATACAATCCACATGCATAGTAGGATTTGAGAAAGAGAAGAATCTTACACTAACCACATGGTACTTGATGTCTTTTCTATATTGACATTAAATTATAACTTCAAACAAAACATTAATAACATCATTTAATGAAACATAAGTTCTATATAAAACACAAAAAGACGCAAAAAGATCGAACACACATAAAGTGAAACAAAAGAGTACAAAAACTCAAGATCTTAAAGGGATAAGACACAACAGAGATTCTTAAAAGGTGGAATTCCTGAAGTTGTTTACGAAGACGCATGATCATGTCCTGCGATGATCAAGAGCGTTGATGTTGTTCGTTCTCTGTCTCTTAACACTTCCAGAAGAAGATTCATGATCTCCATTTGTTTTCTCCATCACTGCTTTGAATGCTTCTTGGATCATATTTATCGAGTAATTGATGGCTTCATTGTTATTTGAATCTTGATCTCCAGTGATGAACAACACGTTCTTCATACGACCTCCAAGTGTTGTGATCTCGGCTTTTAGGGTTCTTAGCCTAAGAGCTTTTAGGGTTTTGATGAGGTCCGGTAAAAGATCTGATCGGTCCTCACAGCATAATGATGCTCGGATCACAAAATTGCCTTGTTCGTCAGATGTGTTGTCAATGGTCAACTCATCAGTCTCTGTAGGGACTGGACTTTGTTCCGCGATTATGGACGTCTGACGTTTGAGTTCTTTCACATGTTGTATCACTTCAGCTAACAACGAAGCCTTATCCGTCTACACCAACCACATATATAATATGTACAAGTACAGAAGCTTTAGAACACGATATCTGAATAATAAATGCTACAACATATAACTAGCTCGATTGACATATATGATATAATTGTATGTATAATAAAAAATATATATATATATTCGAATATATAACCAGACATGATCCATTACGTCCACAGAATCATCAACTTAAAATGCTTTAATTCCCCGCATATACGTACTAAAAAATAGGCAGGCATCAACATGCATAATAAAATACAACATTTTTTTGTTACAAAAGGTTGCAAATAAGTTGCTTTAGCTGAAGTTGCATTAGAAAAAAGAAACTTGCATTATGTAACAAAAAATTTGCATTAAGTATAATCATGGTTGTAAAAATCGGCCTAGGCAGCCGCCTAGGCGCTAGGCACCCATCTACTGTCTAATTTTTGGCCTAGGCGGTGCTAGGCGGGGCCTAGGCAGCCCAATCAGATTTTTATTTTTTTCACTTTTTTGACTTTTTTTGATTTTGTTATGGTAAAAAGGGACCAATTTCATGATTATCTAGACATTTCTCAACAAAAATCTTTAATATGTCTCTGAAACATCGAATCCAGACAGTTAACATCGAAATTTATCTCTAAACTTTGAACTCAGTGTTTAAGTTTGCACTTTAAAGTACTATTTTTAGTATATTTAAGTATATTTTTTAAAATTATTTGAAGTATTATATTAAATTATTGATATTGATGTGTGTGTATAATATATATTTGTAAAATTACATATAAAAATTCCAAGCCGCCTAGCGCCGATTAATCCCTAGACGGTACTTCGCCGCCCGACTAGCGCCTGGCGACTTCTACAACCATGAGTATAATGCAACTTCAGCTAATGCAATCTTTTTTTGAATGTAAAAGTTGCATTAGGCTAATTATTGTAGTGGTGTACACACCTAGCTTGTCATTAGTTTTGTGTACGTGTGCCCATATATATATATATATAGGGAGAGGTTCAAATGTTAACCCTCCCTTATAGCGTTAACCGCTTAACCCTAGCGTTTTTTGCCCAAATGTTAAAATTTTTTTTTTCATGGTTTTTATTATGTAAAAATAGGGGGGTTTCTTTTTTGTGTTTTTGCTAATTCATCACCATTTAGAAGTTATTGTAAGTGTAAGTTACTTACACTTACTTACATTTACTGCATCAGATACGGTTTTGTAAGTAAGTGTAAGTAACTTACACTTACAATAACTTCTAAACGGTGATGAATTAGCAAAAATACAAAAAAGAAACCCCCCTTATTTTTGAAAAATAAAAACCATGAAAAAAAAAAATTTAAGATTCGGGCAAAAAACGCTAGGGTTAAGCGGTTAACGCTATAAGGGAGGGTTAACAATGGAACCTTCCCCTATATATATATATATATATATATATATATATATATATATATATATATATAAGGTTCAATTGTAATACTTCCTTATTATGATAACTAAATAATTACATCTTATTACTTTAAGACCCACATTGAATTAAATATAAATGTGTAGGTTTTTTCTTCTTTTTTAATTAATGTAAGTGGGACCCACATTAATTTAAAAAACATATATATATATATATATATAACTGAATAATTACATCTTATTACTTTGAGACCCACATTGAATTAAATATAAATGTGTAGGTTTTTTCTTCTTTTTTAATTAATGTAAGTGGGACCCACATTAATTTAAAAAACATATATATATATATATATGAGATAGTTCGAATGTTAACCATTCCTTATTTCATTAACCGAATAATTACATCTTTATTACTTTGGGCCCACATTAAAATAAATCATAAGGTTTAGGTTTTTTATTCTTTTTTTATTAATATAAGTGAGCCCTACATTAATTAAGAAAAACAAAAAAAACATACACCTTTAAATTTATTTAGATTTATTTAAATGTAAGCTCCAAAGTAATAATATGTAGTTATTCAGTTAACACAATAAAATGGGTTAACATTTGATCCTCTTATATATATATAGGAAAGGTTAAATATATAACCCACCATAAATGAGCTAACCCATTAACTATCATACAATGGTTAATTTAAAAACTAAGTGCATACGATTGTGGCACTTGTCATTTATCATATTTTAATATGAGAGGACATTTTAGACATTTTGTAACTAATTAAAAAGCTATATTTAATATGGTGGTGACAAGTGTCACCATCTAATATAATTTATTAGATCTAATTTTTTATATAAAGTTTATCCCCTCTTTTTTTAAACATTCATAACTTTTTTACACTATATTATTTTTTTATAAATATTGCACCATTATACTCGTCTCATTTTTCTTTTTAATTCCGATATAATCTCGACTAGTTTTTTTTATACTTATCATATTTACATCATTGTAACAAGATTAAAGATACCAAATTAATTTGAAATGTTTTCTAACAATGGTAAATTAAATCATTTTAATTATCATTGTTAGAAAAAAAAACTCAAAATAATGTGTTATATTACATCACTATAATTTAACATTGGTAGAAAAAAATTCAAAATAATGTGTTATTTGTATGCTAATTACATCGATGTAAATAAAGGACATATAAGAAAAAATTTTAAAAATAGTCAAAATTATAACAATTTAAAGAAAAAATTACATCAATATAAATAACGTGCTACATCGCCGTAAATTATATCGATGTAAAACGAGATATTTGATATATTTAAGTTCGTTACAATGATGTAAATTACCGTAAATTACATCACGGTAATTTACCATTAATAAAAAAAAATTACAAATTAATTTGTTATATTTAAGTTCCTTACAATGATGTAAATAAATGACATCTAACAAAATAAAATAAAAAATTAGTTGAGACCATAACATAATTAAAGAAAAAAATGAGACGAGTATAATGGTGCAAGTTTTTTTAAAATAATATAATATAAAAAAGTTATGAATGTTTAAAAAAACAGGGGTAAACTTTATATAAAAAGTTAGATTTATTAATATATATTAGATGGTGACACTTGTCAGCACCATATTAAAATTAGATTTATATATATATAGGGAAGTGTTCAAATAATAACACACTTTTAAATCGTTAATCCGAAATAACCCCTCAAGATGAAGCCGAATCTTGGATTTTTCTTTAACATCACTGTAAGACATGTACAACACTTTCTTCTTTTATGAGTTTGCGAAAATTTATCACCGTTTAAGACGTAACATCGCTGTAAGTTTTCACTTACGACATTGTAACTGTTCTAGGTCTAAAACTTACAACGATTTTACGTCTCAAACGGTGATAAATTTTTCCAAACTCGTAACAAAAGAAAGTGTTGTAGAGGTGTTACAATGATGTTAAAAG
Organism: Mikania micrantha; assembly: GCA_009363875.1. Classification (NCBI taxonomy): domain Eukaryota; kingdom Viridiplantae; phylum Streptophyta; class Magnoliopsida; order Asterales; family Asteraceae; genus Mikania; species Mikania micrantha. The sequence goes on from SZYD01002525.1 coordinate 178,326, forward strand.
ATTTGGCTTTATCTTGACGGGTTATTTCGGGTGGGTTATTATTTGTTCACAATCCTATATATATATATAAATATATATATATATATATGGACTTATTCCATTAAGAACCACTAAATATGAAAGAACAAAGGACTAATTTTGAATCACATGTTTGGCTTTATCTTAACTGCGTCATTTGTTACTCAAACCCGTGTAATACTCGGTTTTATAACCTAGTATATATATATATAGAGAGAGAGAGATATATATATTGAATCATATGAAAACTCAATCTTAGATAGACTACCCTTAAACCCTATGTGAACCATTGATTTGAAATTTTGAATGTAAATATGTGGTCCAAATTAAACTTGAATAAAAAATTAGGTTTTTAGTAAACAAATCATTTTTAATGTGGGTTAATGTGGTCCACATATTTATTTTAAGGTTCCAAATCAATGGTTTGAATAATGCTTTCTCTTTAATATTGGGTTTTCATAAAAATATAGGATTCAATATATATATATAGGGGATGGAATTTTTGATAACCCTCATCTTTTGTTACAATCCATTAATCATCATCCAATGGTTACTTTAAAAATGTAAGTGTATAGGATGGTGACACGTGTTAGATTCCTTTTTTTTTCTTTTTTTTTTTAATGTAAAGGGCATTTAAGACAATTTGTTATTTAAGTAAAGTTTACCCATTTTTTTAAACATTCATAACTTTTTTATACTATATTATTTTTTTAAAAAAATTGCACCATTATACTCGTCTCATTTTTCTCTTTAATTTCGTTATAGTCTCGACTAGTTTTTTTTTTTTTGATGTCATTTATTTACATCATTGTAACGAGCTTAAAGATAGCAAATTAATTAGAAATTTTTTCTAACAATGATAAACTACAGTAATGTAACAAAAAATGAAGTAATATAACTCAAAATGAAGTAATTTACAATGACATAATTAACGGTGACGTAACACATTATTTTATTTTTTCTCTAACAATGATAATTACAATGATAAATTACAGTGATGTAATATAACACATTATTTTGATTTTTTTCTCTCACAATGATAATTATAGTGATGTAATTTATCATTGTTCGAAAAAAATTTAAACTAATTTGTTGTCAATGTAAATTACATCACTGTAATTTAAACCAAATTCACCGAAAAAAACCGAAACCGAATTTTACGTCAATGATAATTACAATGATAAATTACAGTGATGTAATAGAACACATTATTTTGATTTTTTTCTCTCACAATGATAATTATAGTGATGTAATTTTTCATTGTTCGAAAAAAATTTAAACTAATTTGTTGTCAATGTAAATTACATCACTGTAATTTAAACCAAATTCACCGAAAAAAACCGAAACCGAATTTTACGTCAATGTAAATTACATCACTGTAATTTATCATTTTTAAAAAAATTTCAAATAAATTTGTTATATTTAACCTCGTTACAATAATGTAAATATAGGACATTTAAAAAAAGTAAAAAAAAAATTAGTCGAGACTATAACGTAATTAAAGAGAAAAATGAGACGAATATAATGGTGCAATTTTTTTTAAAAAATAATATATTATAAAAAAGTTATTAATGTTTAAAAAAGAGGGGGGAAACTTATAAGGGGTAAAATGACTATGATGCCCTTTTTAATATTTTAATATAATGCTTATGTGTAAGTTTATGATTGGTTTAAATGAGTTATGTAGTTGTAGCAAAAAAGAGGGTTATTTTTTATACCTTGCCCTATATATATATATATATATATATATATATATATATATATATATATATATATATATATATATATATATATATATATATAGGGGATGGAATTTTTGATAACCCTTATCTTTAGTTACAACCCATTAACCATCATCCAATGGTTATTTTAAAAATGTAAGTGTATAGGATGGTGACACGTGTCAGATTCCTTTTTTTTTTCTTTTTTTTAATTTAAAGGGCATTTAAGACATTTGTTATTTAAGTAAAGTTTACCCATTTTTTTTAAACATTCACAACTTTTTTATACTATATTATTTTTTTAAAAAAATTGCACCATTATACTCGTCTCATTTTTCTCTTTAATTTCGTTATAGTCTCGACTAGTTTTTTTTTTTTTTCTGATGTCATGTATTTACATCATTGTAACGAGCTTAAAGATAGCAAATTAATTAGAAATTTTTTCTAACAATGGTAAATTACAGTATTGTAACAAAAAATGAAGTAATGTAACACAAAATGAAGTAATTTACAATGACATAATTAACGGTGACGTAACACATTATTTTATTTTTTTCTCTAACAATGATAAATTACAGTGATGTAATAGAACACATTATTTTGATTTTTTTCTCTCACAATGATAATTATAGTGATGTAATTTATCATTGTTCGAAAAAAATTTAAACTAATTTGTTGTCAATGTAAATTACATCACTGTAATTTAAACCAAATTCACCGAAAAAAACCAAAACCGAATTTTACGTCAATGATAATTAGAACGATAAATTACAGTGATGTAATAGAACACATTATTTTGATTTTTTTCTCTCACAATGATAATTATAGTGATGTAATTTATCATTGTTCGAAAAAAATTTAAACTAATTTGTTGTCAATGTAAATTACATCACTGTAATTTAAACCAAATTCACCGAAAAAAACCGAAACCGAATTTTACGTCAAAATTACATCACGATAAATTACGTCAATGTAAATTACATCACTGTAATTTATCATTTTTAAAAAAATTTCAAATAAATTTGTTATATTTAACCTCGTTACAATAATGTAAATATAGGGCATTTAAGAGAAGTAAAAAAAATTAGTAGAGACTATAACGGAATTAAAGAGAAAAATGAGACGAATATAATGGTGCAATTTTTTTTTAAAAATAATATATTATAAAAAAGTTATTAATGTTTAAAAAAGAGGGGGGAAAACTTATAAGGGGTAAAATGGCTATGATGCCCTTTTTAGTATTTTAATATAATGCTTATGTGTAAGTTTATGATTGGTTTAAATGGGTTATGTAGTTGTAGCAAAAAAAGAGGGTTATTTTTTATACCTTGCACTATATATATATATATATGCTTAAAACCTTAAAAAGTATAGACAGCTATAAAAAGTTGACACGTGGATAAGAATCCAAAGAGTAAACATACCAAAATAAAAAAAGGAACCTACACATGCGCAAGGTTCTCTCATTTTTTTAAAAGCTCGTAAATGTTTTATACTTTAATATTTTCTTAAAAAAATTACATCTTAAAATCAAGCGTTTTTTATTTTTCTAATGATTATAATATTAATATATTTCTTTTTAAAAATTAAAATAGTGTCTTAAACTGGTTTAATGATTGTAAGTTTTATAGAGTTTTTTTCGAATATTGTTCGATATATATCATAGTATTAATATTTTATAGTGTTTATGGTGTTCGGTTATTAATGAAACTAAAACAGGGTATTTTATTGTGATTTTAAAAAACTAAAAACACCATAAACATTTAAAGTTTGTACATGGTGTTTTTTAACTTATTTTATGATGTTTTTTCATGATATTTTATTGTATTTATGGTGATCACGTTTTATGGTGTTTTTTCAAGATATTTTATTGTGTTAATGGTGTTAATATTTTATGGTGTTTATGATCTTCGAATATTTTTGAAACTAAGCTGGCATTTTATGTAGTTTTTAAACACTAAAAACACCATAAAACTTAAGTTTGTAAATGACGTTTATAAACTAAGCAACTTCATATATGAACACTAAAATCACCATAATATTTTATCCTTTTTGTTTATTTATTGAAAAAACACCATAAAAATGTTCTGTTTTATGAACTTTTGAAAAAACAATCTATCTATTCTAATAAACAAAAACCTACATTTGCCACTTGTCATATTCTAATGTCATAATGCCACTTGTCATTTTTTTATAAAATCATTTAAGTATCTCTTATTAAATACATTATATCATCTCTCCTGTTAAATAAATTACATTATCTATCTTATTATATAATTATAATAATAATAACTAATGATATTATTTTTATTTTACAAATTTAAAATAGTTTTTATATATTTAAATCGAATAATTTTATTATAAAATATATTTTAAAAAGTTTATAAAATATATTTTTTCATAAATATTAATTTTTTTTAAAAATAAGAAATATTTCAATTTGTTTTAGAAAATAATAGTTTCACAAAAAAATTTCTTTAAAAACAATTTTTTTCAAAAAAATAAAATATAAGCAGAAAAATATGTAAATGATGATAAAAGTTGCATTTTTTTTTGTTTTATATGTTTAACGGTAATTTCAAATTAGGTTCTTTAACTTTAATAGTTACAAAAATATTACCTATCATCTCACTTTAAAATAGTTAGTTTTTGATAGAAAACTAACTAATAAGATCTTTAGCTTTAGTAAGTTCAAATATTTCTGTTATTACAAATCAAGAATGTTAAAGATATTACTATTTTTATTAAAAAATTTTGATTATTGTTTTATTATCTAAAGTAATTATTAATACATAATTTAATCATTTTATATAAAAATATCATCATTTATAATTTTTAAATTTTTATTATTAATTGTTTAGTATTTATATTTAATCCGTGTGTTCACAAGGGTAATAGACTAGTATGAAATATTTAAGTTTCTTGAACATCCGGAAAACATATAAAAAATCTCCATTTGTTATCCTTTTTGATTATTCATTGAAAAACACCATAAAAAATGTTAGGTTTTATGAACTTTCGAAAAAACAATATAAAATACTCAGTTTCATGTATATATGAAAAAAAACACCATAAAACACTAAAAAAAACGTCATAAAAACACTATGTTTATCAAATACATTAAAAAACACCAATTTCATACAACGCATATTTGTTCGTTTTTTTATAAAGCAACATTATACTTGTTGTAAAGATAATAAAAAATCTCGATTTTATAATGTAATTATTTTAAAAATAATAATGTGTAAAAAAGTTATTGTAATTTAAAAAAAATTGGGAAGTTGTTAAAAGTCAACAATGACTACAAATCCTCCTGTCATTCATTTTTCTAATAAATGACTAAGATTTCTTCCTGCACTTTTAAATATTTTAAAACACATACTATACATACACACACACACATACATACATACATACATATATATTAACGATTGTTATAGTTTTGATAGTGTGTGTATCTTTATATATAGGGGTTGTATAATGTGAAAACCCGATTTTAGAGAAAAATCCCTAAACATATGTAAATCATTGATTTAAAATATTGAAAATAAATATATGATTCATATCAACCCACATCAAAATTAACTTTTTATTCAAAACCAAATTTTTTATTCAAATTTAATGTGGACCACATATTTATTTTCAAGATTCCAAATCAATTGCTCACGTAGTGTTTAAGGGTTTTTCTCTAAGATCAGGTTTTTAAATGATGCAATCCTTATATATGTGTGTGTGTGTTAAAAATTTATTAAGTATTACACTTAGTACCTGTTATGATGGCTAGGTCACGCTGCTATTTCAGACAGTACGATAACATGACACGACACGACTTGAATTTAACATGTTTCGTATTTATGTAACCTTAACATGTTCCTGTCTAAAACAGGTTGACATGTTAAGACCTGTTAAATTTCGTGTATAAACAGGGAAAAGTCGTTAACATTTTAAGACTTGTTTATAGTTAAAATTTATAACAATATTTTTTTAAACATCTAGAAATTTTAATAATTCAAACTAGTTCCTTAACAGGTTTCTTAATTAATATGTTCCCTAATATGTTTTTAACTGGTCATTTGTAGTATTAATTAACTATTAATTGTTTTCTTAACGGGTCATTTCGTTTTACTAGTTTTAAATAAGCCATGTTCATTTTTGGAAAAACAAACACTATAAATTTCCTTGCCGTGTTCGTGTCTACACATAACATGTTTGGTGTTTTAATGTGTTGTGTTTGACATGTTATGATGGCCGGGTTTTTTATTAGAAAAAAAATGACATGAAAAAATGGTGTACGTGTTATACATATATATATAATCTTGGTTTATTGGGAATTTTTAGAAATTTTCAGTAAAATAAAAATCATATATGTTTATAGACGGTTTCGTTTGCAAAGAACTAACTAATTAATTTGAAATATGAATTGATCGATTTTCACATAAGACTTTGGATGGAGCTGCAGCTGCATGCCTTTTAGGTAAATAAATTAATAAACATATACAAAATATCAATTAAACGGCCGGTTAATTTAACAATTACGTACACAGGACACTGAAATATATACATGCATGTGTGTGTGGTTTCACCTTAATTAAGAATATGTATATATATATATATATAATACTTACTTTGGTGGTGCTGGGGAGTAAACTACGGAGTCTTGCAAGATGATTGTTGATTCTCTCTCTCCGTCGTCGCTCGGCTTCACTATGGCTCTTTGAAGCAGCTAAAGCCTTGGCATCCATGATCTCTTGAGCAGTCATCCTACCCATTTCAGCTTGTAGGCCAAACGGCATAGACGACGGTTGAACCATTTGGCCTAGTGTCTCGGATATGAGCCTCAAGTTGTGGTCTGATGAGGAGGTAGTACCCAGCTCGTACGGGAACTGCAAGCCACCAGCTGCAGCTGGTACCCTCCTACCGGTTGGAGGTGGAGGTGGAGGGAAGAGGTGGTCTCCGGCTGCAGGGAATTCCGGGCTGCTGTGGTGAGGTAGGATCCATGGCTGTTGCTGCGGGTTCATGATCGGAGATGATGTATATGAATAATCATGAATACCCATGTTTTGATGTTGAACAATTACTGACGGACGGTGATGTTCTTCAAATCTGGGGCTGTTTTCTTCTTCTTCTTCTTCTGATCTCATAGAACACATAATATGGATATATATACTACTTGACGTTCAATTAACTATATGTATATATCATCATGTACATCGTAGCTAGCTATATAGCTAGCATATATGCAGGTGGTTTTAATAAACCCGGCCACCAATGATAAATAAACTTAACGTACGTACGTACGTACAACCAATGAGCAGGCCAGGTATACCACTATATATGATTAATTGGCCGATGGAATATATATGTAGATGGTTGGCCGGTATCAGAGAATTAGTGTTAGCTAAATAAACCCTCAGCTCAGCTCAGCTCTGATCTGATCGATCATCTTTCTATATATGGCCTTTTCGATCTAATATAATACATATATACCTGCCTTAATTAATATATTAATTAATTGGCTTGTATATATATATATATATATATATTATATGTCAGATTTTGTTGTATGATAAGGTTGGGAGATCCTTGGAACAATCAAGTAGCTAGAAAACACTTTGTTGTTTGTGTATATATATATGTATTTTCACAGTGGCGGATCTAGGATTAAAGTTTAGGGGTAGCGGGATCTAGGATTAAAGTTTTGGTTTCATGCACACCCCTAGTATGTGTGTGAAAATTTGTTTAGGGGTAGCGAAAAATTCTTTCAGGGGTAGCGAAATACGAAAGATAATACGAAATATATAAAAAAAAAATTTTTTTTCCGCTACCGGGTAAAAGTTCAGGGGTAGCGACCGCTACCCCTGAGGTATTAATAGGTCCGCCCCTGTATTTTCAGATGATGCATGGAATGCTCTAGCTAGCTTTTAGGTTGGTTAGGTTGGGGCTGGGTTTCTCTCTCCTCTCATGATCGAGCTAGGGAGCACTGATGCTTCTAATTACCTTTCCTTTCTTCCTACGACATTACCCAACTTTTAAGATATAAAAATTATCTACTTTATTAAGCTAAAGCAATTTTTAAAATATTTATTTTACATATAATATCATATATTCGATCTTTTCATAAATTTTATTATTTGAAAAAACAAATACACACACAGTATAATCATATTATTTATTAAATTATAAAATTCATTATTTTTGTTAATAAAATAAGAAGGAAAATCAAATTCTATACTTAAGCACAAATTAAAACAACATGTAACATTTGATGTTTTATAGGAAAGATATGTGAGCTTGAAATTCACACTGGCTTGTTTCTAATTATTACTCATATCCTTTGTTTTGTGTGCGACACCGTTGGGACCTTGATCTATAGCTGATAGTACGTTCATCAAAATTACTTGTAACATTTGTTTTTCTTGTATATATCTTCTAGCTATATATATACTTAATTGATTATACTAGAAGTTCCAATTAAATGTACATATATATATATATATAGTACGTGTCTACTAAACTCTTAGGTTTATCCAAATCTCATAGTTTCTTTGGATGATACAATTTTTCTTAATGTCTGGTTTTTACGAATTATGTAGTTTCTAGGGATAATTCTGTTTCTAGTAACTTACCATTCCTTTCTACGTACAGTTAAACTTGCTAAAGTTGATAAATTAGTTTGTACTGATGAAGCTATTTTTATTATTTGCTTTAATTACAGAATTCTTATTGATGGAGAGTTAGTATACACACTTTGCATGTTCTACTAGAAGTCAAGCAACTTTATCAAAAATCAACAAATCTACTAAAAGTTCATGAACTTTTGTCCTATATTGTATTACAGACTTAAAAAATATATTTTTTTACAGTAAAATTTTGAGATTATCCATGTTGTTTGCTAGTATATATTTCACTCGATGTTCACGTTTTATAAATTACGCATAAGGTCACAAACTTTAAACATTTATAACACATATAGTCCTTAGGTCACTAAATTACCTTTACATTTTTGACCAAATTACCCTCACATAAACCATATAGGTAATTTATAAAATCCAATATCAAGAGTGAAATTCAAATAAACAATGTGAACCTTCTTGGTAATTTACTCTAATTTTTTATAAGAATCCATGAGTTTTCTTAATTTAAATGGTACACATATATATAATAAATGTACTGTCTAACATTTTCTTTGCTTTAAAAAACATTTTTGTGTAAGAGGAATACTTTAATAATAACGCATATTAATATTTTACTCATTAATAAAGTTGCGAGACCAAATTTAAAAGGTAAAACAAGCTAATCATTCTTGCCGCTTATTTGCTTATCATCATTTGAATTACGATGTACACATCAAATTAGTGATAATCTAAAATTGTAGGACAGTATTATATCTGGAATTAATTCGTAGGCTAAAAACATGAATCAAATTTATTAGTAATAACAAGATTAGTAAAATACGAAGAACAAAGATAGAGTGATAGTAATATATAATAATATCTTAATTAATATATCTTATATAAACAATTAAATATGTAAGTATTTATAATAACCTATTTTAGTAAAACAAATAAAAAAAACATATACCTTTAGATTTACTTTAGTGTGAGCCCAAAGTAATAAAATGTAGTTGCTCGGTTATCGTAATAAGAAATGTTTAACATTCGAGTCGTCCCATATATATATATATATATATATATATATATATATATATATATATATATATATGTGTGTGTGTGTGTGTGTGTGTGTGTGTGTGTGTTAGTATTCAAATGATAACCCTTGGATAGAGCAATAACCATTAACTCAAATCTAATGACTAATCTAAAGGTTGAGTGTATAAGATTGTGTCATGTGTCATCTTTCATATCTAAATACACAAGGTATTTTAGTCATTTGCACCATATTAAAAAGCTAGAATCAATTTGGTGATATCATGTGTCACATTCTAATATATTTTAATATATCTACTTTTTTATTTAAAGTTTACCCCCTCTTTTTTTATGCATCCATAACTTTTTTATCCTATAATATTTTTTTATAAAAATTGCACCATTTTGCTCGTATTATTTTTCTCTTTAAGTTCGTTATATTCTTGACTAGTTTTTTTTTTATTTTTTTCGGACGTTCTTATATATACCAATGTAACAACTATAAAAATAACAAATTATTTATAACGAGTTGTAACGAATTTGGGTTTAGATTGTTGTAGATTAAACAGAGGTTATGTTTAAGAGTGTAAACGAGCCAAGCCGATTACGAGATCGTTAATTCCGTTTTAATCTTGACTAGGTTTTTTTATTTTTTTCCAGATGTTCGTATTTACATCAATATAACAAGTATAAACATAACACATTGTTTGTAACGAGTTGTTACGAATTTTGATTTACGTTGTTGTTACGAATGTTTTATTTAGTTCCATATCATTATAATTTAATTTGTTTACAAAATTGGTTTTACGAAACAATTAAAATAATTTGTCTTTATCATCATGCATTTAATATACATAGTTTCAGAAGCCTGCATTAATTTTACTAATATATGCTATAATGTACTAATATAAAAAATTATAGTGTTTAGACAATATTGTTAACATGTGTTTGATTAGAGTAAAATGTCATTTTAGTCCATATGTTTTGACAACTTTTGATATTTTAGTCCAATAGTTTAAATTTTGTCATTTTGCTCATTATTGTTTCATTTTTATTGCCATTTTGGTCAATATGATTTCCATTTTATTGTCATTTTAGTCCAATTAAATTTTACTTTTGGAATAAAATGACAAAATTAACCAAACTACAGGAACGATAATGACAATAAAATGTAAACCACAATGACCAAAATGTTAAATTTTAAACTATTGGAATAAAATGACAAAAATTGCCAAACCACGGAGACTAAAATGACATTTTACTATTAAATATTTATATGTGCTAATATATGCTAAAATGTTCCAATATACAACTCAGATAGGGTTTAAGGGTTTTTTTCTCCAAGATCGGGTTTTGATATGATACAAGCTCTCTCTCTCTACATATATATATATATATATAAAATTGGTGTCTATAACGATCCTTGATAAGTGTTCGATGGGGTTTCGTATTACTAACTATAACAAAACCAAAGAATAATATATTACAAGTATTCATGTATAGGGTAGGTACAAGCCATTGATGCATATATTCTTTTTCTTTTACAGTAGTCATTGTATGTGTTTGCAATAAAAATCTAAACTCATTGAGGCTTTGGCATGTTGGTTTTTACTATTTCACTTAATGATATTCTCAGGGTCGTTTCAATCAGTTTGAAGGCTCCAGACGACCTTAAAATACGGGGCTATTTATCTCCTTGATAACTTACATTCTTTAACAATATCTTTTTGATTAATCCGATCCCTGCAAACTTAGGCGACCCTTTATTAGGGATGTTTGTGGTCCGGTTTTTAGGTAAAACCGTAAATCTCGGTTTATGAAGAACTAAAACCAAAATCGGACTTTTAAAAATAAAACTAAAGCAAACCGTTATTAACGAAACCAAACAGTAATTAAAGGTTTGGTTTCTATTTGGTTTTACGATTTGCGCTTTATGGGTTTCGGCTTTCTAATTTTGGAATCTTTGAGACCGTTAAAATATAAAACCAAACCTAACCTTTTACTGTTTGAGACAGGCTAATCACATTGCAATCTCAAATATAACTTTTTTATTAAATAACATCTAAATCATTTTCGGAAAACGTGATTTGGCTCAGGATTGCCCATTTTTATTAATTCCAGGGTTTCTCTGAATTTGAAAGTTATCACTTACTAAGTTTCCATACCAAGGCTCAATCAATCCTGTACATCCATATATACATAATACATAAATAGATACACATACAGGAGAGGGTTCCTTTGAAAACCATCATTTTGGAAAAAACTAAGTGTGACACCCCGTAAAATCCAGGTTAGCAATTGTTTTAATTAAATGTTTATTTAATTTGTATTTGTACATGTGGAACTAGAATTGGTTTAATTTAGTGTGACACATTGCACGACAGTAGAACACTGACACACACAACAGGATAATCTAAGAGATTATCGAAAACCGCACACATGTGTCAGCAAACACGAACGTTGGTGAACGTCACAACATTTGGTCACAAAAACACTTCATAAGTCAATTATGGTTAATAATTGACAATTAGAGTCCAAACGATGCTCAAACAATGTTTTACAGTCAAGAAACGGGCGAAAACAGACCAAAAACCACAAAATAGGCTTATTGGGCCTGTCAAGTGGGCTGGCGATACGCCTGACCCGAAACTTTGACCCATGGCGATCCGCGCGGAAGGAACGGAGGGCGCCTCATCCGCTAGCCCCACGCGACCGGCGCCAAACACACACGTCAGGCGGTACGCCTGATATCCCTGACAGCTTAAAATCTTCTTGAGCTACTCAAAACCATCATCAATCCTACCCAAATCATTTTAGTTGATACCAGACGCAACCAGCACGATTTTACCTTCCCAAAAACCTCTGTTATCATCCTCTACACCTCCTAGAACACTTTGGAAGCCATTAGAACCCACTTTGAAGCTTTGGAGGCTTGAAGAGGAGTTAGAGCTCAAACCACCACCAACACCATTTTGTGGCTGCCAAATCTCACGACCCAGAAACATTAGAAGCTGGTTGGAGCATCATCTCAGGGATTTGGAGGCTTTAGAAGGTAGTTTCACTTCCCTAGTAGCTTAAAAACACTATTACACACATGCAATGTTTAAAACCCACATGCAAGCTCCCTAGTTTTGCATGCACGGATTTGGTGATGTTTGAATCTGGGTTTATTGTTATTTCTACTGATTTTGATGATCTATGATGATTTGGTAATGTATTATGATGTTTCATGAAGATCCATGATGATGGGTATGTGTGTAATGCATGATTTGTACATGAATAGGTGAAATACCCACATGCATGCATGATCTAGGGCATTTTAGATAATATTGGATGATGATATATGATTGTAAGTGTTATTGATGATGTATTACATGATTTGTTATTGTCAAAATGGTCAAAAATGGTTTAATTGATGATATTTCTATTTTTAGTAACTTTTTAGTTACAACATGATGTTATGAATGAGATTAGGGACACGCATGTATGTAGATTTGTTATTAGGATGATTATATGATGTTAAAATGCTAAGAAATATGATTTAGAACTTGATTTTAGTCATATTTGGCCCTAATTATAGTAACTTTTATGGCCTAGATCTTGATAAATGATGATTTGACCTTGATTGGTATGTCTAAATAATGCTAAATAATGTTAAATGTCATTACATGATGTTATGAAGTATAAAAATGGATGGGATATGTTTAGAATGATCATATGAATGTAGATTGTCAAAGTTAATATTTATAGTAACTTTATTTTATGAAATATCAGTTTATGAATGTTTTGTATGTTTTGAGTTTGCTAAAGTGGCTTAATATGATGTAATATGATTATCGCATGCTAAGTTAGATAGTTTCCGATGATAACCTTGTTAAATCTAGAAACTTTCCTTTTTAGGAAACTTTTATATACGAATGTGACATGTGTGCTTATTTGATTCCGTTTAACAAAGTGCTATGTGTTAACATGATCACGTAGGACTTAACGAGCATGCTAGAGCTTTAAAAACTATATGTGTGGTGAAACTTGCCATAAATGGAAACTTACTATAAATAGTAAGTTGTCCATGAACACGATTTGCGCGTTTTGCACATGACGAGCACTAACACAAATGTAACATGAATCACAACCGACACACGGTTCACCAACGGGTCGTTGACTTGACACGGTCAAACTTGGTCAAACACGGTCAATGTGGATCAACATGAGCAAACATGGTCAATGTGGACCAACACGTACAAACATGAACAACCGGGGTTTGTTGAGCACTAAGACGAATACGAGCACGGTCACTTACACAAACTCGCGTATGGTATACGATATAGGTAGCCGGTGACCGTCACGCTTTCAACAAACAGGAGCTTACGCTTGCGTATTCATTTCACTAAGGTGAGTTTACGGCCCCGATTTTACAAGCTTTTCAAATAGGCGGAGAATACTAGTTGAATCGAGTCAAATATTACTGCTATACAAACATTTTAATGTGTATGCTGGTTTATTAGACAAACATTAAGTGTTGTAATCGTAACAAGCCCTCACAAAGTCTTACCGTTAATGTACGAACAACGAGGTGAGTTTGAATGGATCCGTTTGGGTGTGACGAACCCCGCGTGGCACAATATTGACTGGAGGTCGTAACACCCGAAACTTTGACCTAACTTGCTATGTTATTACGAGACATAGCGGAGGCAAGGACAAACCAGTCTAGTTCGGTAGTGACGCACTGACACTTGGAGCCTAGGGCTCGAGACTAACATATGATAAACAGCATGACACATGTTTTCAATATTACTATATATATATATATCAAAACCTGTGAACTCACCAACCATTGTGTTGACACTTTTTCTTAAACTTGTATTATCAGGTAACTAGCTGTGTATGGACAAGATGCACATTTAAGGGACGAGCATTAGGAACCACATGCATTCTGTTGTGTCTTTTAAAAACAATTTCTAATTTGTATTGTATTAAACAATGGTGTAACGTCTGACAATTATATTTTCCGCTGCTTATTTAAACTATCATTTTCCGCTGCATTGTTATGTGTATTTCCGCTGCAAAATATTTCGTTAACTTTTATTACAAGCATTGTATTGAAACGCATATAGAGTCATTCTATATGACCATGAGCTGTGATTCTGCCACGTCACACCCACGTGGACTGACACCATGAGTGAGAATTTGGGGGTGTGACACTAAGAAAACTAATCACAATGATTAACAATAATTTTTTTTCATTTTTGCATTTTAATATCCTATTATTTTAAGGTAATAAATGTACAAAAAGAAAAAAAATTCAAAAAAATATGTGTTTCATGTTATTAGATAGGTCCAAGAAAGAGTGAGGGGTTCAGAGCTTCCCCTAACGAAATCCCAGTGGGAGTAGAAATGGCCAAAGCGGGTTTCCCCTCAGAATGTTCACCTGTAACAAGAGTAAGATCCCTGTCTATCACAGGGGTATCTTTATACTGTGACCCTACTTCCGACGCTGAGTAAGTCAATTTGTGCTTCCTTTGTCTCACGCAGGAAAGCATGAACTCTAATTAGTCTGATGCGTAGAATCCGCTTCTGAGAATCTTCTTCCGAGAATTGAATATGAGGAGTAGGTGCGGCAGGGCACTCTTCTTTCAAAACTAATGAATGTAAGGTCATGGCTTTTTGCCTTGTTATCAAAAGGGGGGTTGGGTAAAGCAAACTCTCTCCTTGGACGAGCACGAGCTTAGTCAAGTAGAATCGGGTTGCGCTGCTGGATGCTCCGATCGAAAAGAGTTGACATCTTGATACACTGATTTACCATAATAATAAATAGAGTCAATGCGGACTCTGCCATGGGAAGAGCCGCTTTTTTCTTGCTTGATAGGGGGCTTCCATTCACCAGCACAGACTCAAAGTGCTCTCCGAACCGTGCTGGATAGTCACCCACAGCCGACATTGAGGTGCCAAACCTCCCGTCGATGTGAGCTCTTGGGGAAGATCAGCCTGTTATCCCTAAAGTAACTTTGATCCGTTGAGCAACGGCCCTTCCACTCGGCACCGTCGGATCACTAAGGCCGACTTTCGTCCCTGCTCGATGGGTGGGTCTTGCAGTCAAGCTCCCTTCTGCCTTTGCACACCTCCGTTACCTTTTGGGAGGCCCTTTGCCCCCTGCTCATGACGCGCTACGGAACCTCCACCGTGCTGAGGGACCAAGCAGGGTATAGCTAGCGGCATAGGAGCCGCCTAAAAGAGTACTTAATTTAGAAGCTCTTTCCAAAAGGCGTGAATGTAAATAAAAAACATCCTCGGGATAAGCCTCGCGCCCCAGTGGTCTTCGTAATAGAAGAGACATTCATTTTGCCTGGCTCATTATCCATCAAAGAAAATCCTATAGATCTAGCAATGATGGAATTTCGATTCTATGAATCTTTGACTGGAATCTATGAGATAGGTCAAATAAAAATTGATACTAAACTTATTTTAAGAGATGCAACCGGAACGGAATTGATAAAAATTAGAAAATAAACCTTTTTTCCCCTTTTGATTGTATTTGATCTACCCCTTCGATTGATTGTATAGTATCTCAAAACAGACAATGCCAAAAAGCTTCCCCTCATTTTTCTATTGAAAAAGAAAATGTCTATTTTCACTTAAAAAAATCAAAATTGATGACAAACGGGAACCATTAACTATTCGTTGACTGAGAATTCGTGAATGATTCTTGGATTTGAATCTCAAATTGGCGCATACAATACGCACAGTCGCTTCTCGTGGATTTTCATAACCCTACTGTGCAAAAATGGGATATGCATTTGAAATGGATGTACGAGTTATTATATATATCATGAGCGATACGGAAATAGATCGAGTGATATGTTCCTTTATCCAACCTGCTCATGGCTAGATCGATCGGTTGCGAGTCAAATAGGAAAAACTAGAAGATTCCACCTCTGGAAAGCGCTTACACCTAATGGCTTAAGCCACTGTTCCCATTTCCTTGCTGACCCATCATGCAAAAGGTACGCCGTTAGAGTGAGTGCGTTTGACTAATATAGAAAGTCAAGGCTCTAAGCTCCGCTCCTTCGACTGATTGTTCGTATCAGATCTTATAGATACATATAGAATTCTGCGGAAAGCTGTATTCGATGAAAGTCGTATGTACGGCTTGGAGGGAGATCTTTCATATCTTTCGAGATCCACCCTGCAATATGGTGTAAAAAAGCCAAAGCAGCCAATAGCATAGCAGTATGTTCTCGCCTATCGATAGATAGCAGGTTGCTTCCAAGCTCAAACCATTTGAAACGGAATTGCTACTTTTTTCTTATTATTGATAGAGTGGTATTCTCCCCCCTGTCAAATAAAGTAGAGGGAGAGAGTTGAAAATAAGCATAGATCCGGAGATTCCTGAATAGGTTAACCTTTCAGTTTCTAAGACGAAGGATAAGAATTCTCTATCATCTTCATTTTGATAGTTTCTACGATTACATGGATTATACCTATTTACACAAATACCCCGACGATTTCCACTCGTTAAGACATACAGTCCACTAAGCATATCTTGAGTTGGTGCCGAAATGGGACCAAGAACTACGAGATCACCCCTTTCATTTTGGGGTGACGGAGGGATCACACTATTCGAGCCTTTTTTTTCATGCTTTTCCTCGAGGTCTAGAGAAAGCTGAAATCAAATGGGATGTGTCTATTTATCAATCTCTTGACTCGAAATGGGAGCAAGTTTGAAAAAGGATCTTAACATAGAAGTAGCGGATGGTCGAGCACTTTTTACATTTCTTCCTTTTTTTGATCAGGAAATTTTTTATTTTTTCATCTAATTTAGTCATTTTCATGTTCCAAATAGATTAGAAAAAAATTTCTATCTTTTTTTTTTAATTTTGTAGATAAATGCTTTGATTTAATCATTTTATGATATCAGAACTCATGCCTTATCGAGCATGTTATCCCATTTTTAAATTAGTTTATCTTGCAGCAGCAATCCTAAAACGGATGTTTAGAATCAACCAAGTATTAACAGTCCCCTTATTCTGCTGGGTATATTTTGGTTGAGTTATATCAACAAAACATAATAAGAGATTTCGATTCGCAGCTTTGAATCCCACACTTGCTTTAGTCTCTGTTTGTGGTGACATAAATCCCTCCCTACAACTCATGAATTAAGAATTCTCACAATAACAAGGTCTACTCGACATGAATTAGGCGTTAATAAAACTTTTTACAGTAACCTTTCACAAAATTCCCAACTAATAGTAATTGAGCACAATTTTGCGGCTGCCAATATATCTCGCGGTTTTTACAAACGAGATAGATGTTTGTTGTCCCAACCATTCTTTTAGTCCCAAGACTGCTAAAGAAAGGGATAATCCAAGACCAGACATATTGATAGACAGAACTGCTATTTATTTGCTGAATAGACATATTCATAGAAAAAATCACTCATGGAGAAAGAATCTTAATAAATGTAAAGAGAAAGCATCTTTTATCCAATAGGGAAGAACCTGAACCAAGATTTCCAGATGAGTTGGGTAAGGTATTAGTATATATAATACGTAATTTAAATGTGAAAAGTTGTCCTCTAAAAAAGAAATATTGAATGAATTGATCGTAAATTATCGGATTTAACTACCCATTTCCTTTCTAGGGAAGATATTAATCGCAAAGACAATGGAATTTCCATAATGGCTGAAGAAACCTCTGCGTAATCTCAGCATTCAATGTGTATTCCTGAATAATCTCATTTTTCAATTATCGAATCATTTCATTGTACCAAGTTCAATGTTAGCGAGATTAGTCAACATTTTTATGTTTCAATGCAACAGCAATGTGACACCCCGTAAAATCCAGGTCAGCACTTTATTTGTTTAAATGTTTATTTAATTGATAATTGTACACGTGGCACTAGAATTGGTTTAATTTAGTTTGACACATGGCACGACAGTACAAACACTAACACACAACATGATAATCCAAAGGATTATCGAAAACCGCACACACGTGTCAAAAATCACGAATGTTGGTGAACGTCACAACATTTAGTCACAGAAACACCTCACGAGACAATTATGGTTAATAATTGACGATCAGAGTCCAAACGATGCTCGAACAATGCCTTACAGTCGAGAAACGAGTGAAAACGGGCCGAAAATCACAAAATAAGCTTATTGGGCCTGACAAGTGGGCCAGGCGGTACGCCTGACCCGAAGCATTGACCCCTGGCGATCCGCGCGAGAGACACAAGGGCGCCCCTTCGCCGGCCCACCCGCGCGCAACGACTGGCGCCAAACACACACGTCAGGCGATACGCCTGATATCTCTGACAGCTTAAAATCTTCTTGAGCAACACAAAACCATCATGCACTCTACCCTCATCATTTTAGTCGATACCAGACGCAATCTAGCACGATTTTACCTTCCCAAAGACCTTTGTTATCATCTTCTACATCCTATAAACACCATTGAAGCCATTGTTGAGATCTTTGAAGCTTTGGAAGATTGAGAAAGAAGTTGGAGATCGACCACCACCACACCATCTCTTTGTTACTGCAAGACATCACGAAGCAGGAGGGTTAGCAGCTGTTTTCTTCATCATCTTAGAGTTCCAGGAGCACTAGAAGGTAGTCCTATGACCCTTGTAGCATAAGAACACCATTACACCCACATGCAAGTCTTGAAACTCACATGCAAGAACTACACCATCACATGCACGAATTTTGTGATGTTTAAATCTGGGTTTGTTGTTATCTTTACTGATTTTGATGATCTAAGGTGTTTAAATGGTGATTTATGACGATCCATGATGATGTGTGTCGTTATAATACGTGATTTGAACATGAGATGATGAAATAATGCCATGCATGTATAATCTAATGGTTGTAGATGAATTTTTATGTTCATGATGTCTATTGAAGTTGTTGGTAACATGATTACATAGTTTGATATTGTTAAAATGGTCAAAATGCTAGTATCCTTAACACTTTCTATTTTTAGTAACTTTTAAGTTACAAGATGATGCTATGAATGGGATTTTGGTCATGCATGTGTATGAAATTGTTATTTGATGAATTGAAGTTTAGGAATGTGATTTGGATTTGATCTTGGTCATATATGGCGTAGTTACTATTTTTAGTAACTTGTATAGATTGAAATATTGATAGTTGATGATTTGAACTAAATTAATATATTTAAATGATGTTAAATGTCTTATTATGATGATTTGTGAAGTAAAAATGGACTAGAAGTGATTAGGATGTACATTTGATGCATTTAAGACAAAGTTACTATTTTTAGTAACTTTATTTTTAGAAATATTGATTTATGAACGTTTTGTATGTTATGAACATGCTAAGTGATTTATTATGACTTAAAATGGCTAATGCATGCTAAGTTAGATGTTTTCCGATATCACACATACTAGAAATGGAAACTTTCCATTTTAGGAAACTTTTGTATGCAAACGTGACTTACATGACTTATTTGAATCGATGACAACGTGCTATGTGTTAACATGATCACGTAGGACTTAACGAGCATGCTAGAACCTTAAAATCATTATGCTTTGTGAAACTTGCCATAAATGGAAACTTACTATAATTAGTAATTTGTCCATAGACGCGGCTTACGCGTTTTGCACACGACGAGCACTTACACGAATGCTACACGATTCACAACCAACACACGGTTCACCAACGGGTCGTTGACTTGACACTGTCAACCATGGTCAAACACAGTCAAACACGAGTAAACACGGTCAATGTGGACCGACACAGACAAACATAACAACCGAGAGTTGTTGAGCACAAACACGAGCACTGACACGAACACGGTCACATACACGAACTCATGTACAGGTATACGATATAGGTAGCCGGTGACCGACTACTCTGCGACGCAGGAGCTTACGCATTTACTTTCCGATCACTTCTAAGGTGAGTTTACGGCCCATATTTAACTCTTTTATAAACTTTTCAAATAGGGGGAGAATACTTGTTGAATCGAGTCAAACATGTATACTTGTACAAACAAATTGTGTATGCTGGTTTATTAGACAAACATAAGTGTTGTATCGTAATAAGCCCTCGCAAAGTCTTACCGTTAATGTATAAACAACGAGGTGAGTTTGAATAGATCTATTTGGGTGTGACAAGCCCCGCGTGGCGAAAATGCTGACTGGAGGTCAGGACACGTGAAATCTCGACCTATCTTGCTATGTTATTACGAGACCTAGCGGAGGCAAGGACTAACAAGTCTAGCTCGGTAGTGACGCACTGGCACTTGGAGCCTAGGGCTCGGGACTAACATTTAATAAACAATATGACACATGATTTCTGAATTTCTACCTATGTTTATCAAAACCTGTGAACTCACCAACCTTTGTGTTGATACTTTTTCTTAAACATGTATTCTCATGTAACTAGCTGCTTATGGAAATCAGGGTGCACTTAAGGACACGAGCATAGGAACATCATGCATCTATGTTGTGTTGTTTTGAACAACCAATTTTTAATTTATTTTATGACGTGTATTAATTCAATGTAGTGTCTGACAGTTTATTTCCGCTGCATTATAAACCGTATTACTTTTCAGCTGTATTAAACATTTGAATTTCCGCTGCAATCTATTTTGGTTGACTTGTATGATTTCAAACACTGAAATTTCATAAGCATATAGAGTTGTTCTATAGGACTATGAGCTGTGATTCTGGTCACGTCACACCCATGTGGACTGACTCCACACGTGGGAATTTGGGGGTGTGACAAGCAAGATGTTATTTGTAACAAGTAGTTTTGTTGGTTGGATAAAAGATCGAAAAGGCATGTGCTTCCTTTGTTGAAATAAGGACAAATGGTTTGATTCGAGATTTTCTAAAAATCGACTTAGCAAAGTCACCTATTTCATATACCGGAAAAAAGGAACGATCTGCCGGGTTCAGGATTGATCTCTGAGAATGGCTCAGATCGCGCTAATGTCAATCCATTTTCTTCCATTTATTCCTATTCCAAGGCAAGGATTCAAGAATCCCTTAATCCAAATCAAGGAACTATTCATAAATTGTTGAATCGAAATAAATAATATTTAAGTATTTGAAAAATATGTTTTAAATTGTCAAGTTGCAAATAGTTAGTTACCTAGATTTGATTATGGGTTATTAAATGGGAAAATAAATCGAAATGATAAATTGGAAAGCTTGTTCCTAAGGGGCTAAGTAAAAAAAAAGTCACGCCGGGACTCAAAAAAATAAAAATAATAAGGGAGAATCACCCCCAAAAATTTGGAAAATATTAAAAAGAAAAAATATTGAATTAATTGTTAAATTTTTAATTGAAAAAATATACATAGATATCTTTCTATGTATCATTAATATGCGTAGAATCGCTCTACAACTTTTTTTGGAATGACCCATACCTTTAGCCAATTTAGCTCTTAATACAGGATCATTCAAGTCAGGTTTTTTTGTTATTGGGATAGGTGAATTCTTATAGATCCATCCCCCGGAGGAACCGGACATGATAAATTTTCATCATCCGGCGAGCCAATATTGGGTTATTTACACAGAGGTATGGAAAAAATTGCGAAAAATCGAACAATTATACAATATTTGCCTTATGTAACACGTTGGGATTATTTAGCTACTATGTTCACAGAAGCAATAACTGTAAATACGCCAGAGCAATTAGGCAATATTCAAGTCCCTAAAAGGGCCAGTTATATCAGAGTCATTATGTTGAGTTAAGTCGTATAGCTTCGCATTTGTTATGGCTTGGCCCTTTACGAACAAAATGTTGAATTGAATCTAACCAGCCTCTACTAGGGGTTATTACTCATTTTTGTACTTGCTGTTCTATTTTCCAATTATTTCTTCAATTAAGAAAACGAGAGTGAACTAAAATAATAGACTAATCATTCTAGGTATTATCTCTCTTAGCCCATTCAGAAGGACCTCATCTCATAATTATCCATGACTGTTTATGTCTCTAGCATGACCACTTGATGAAATGTGGAGGGAAGTGGGCCCGAATTGGACATCCAATTGCTTCGATTTGAATTATCCGGAGAATTCCTTATATATATATATATATCCAATCTATCAAAAATATGGACAATCAAACCTATTTCTCGATTCGTGTGGGGCTAATAGTTTTCATTTCCCATCGCATGAAAAACCCTTTTCGCTTCGCTTGGCCTTATCTCTCTCGAGGGGTATTTTAGTGATAGGTTCTATAGGAACTGGACGATCTTATTTAGTCAAATACCTAGTGAAAAACTCCTATCTTCCTTTCATTACGGTATTTCTGAACAAGTTCCTGGATAACAAGTCTCAAGGTTTGGATGATATCGATATTGACGATATTGATGCTAGTGACGATATCCTTGATATCGAGCTGGAACTGCTAACTAGCATGAATGCGCTAACTATGAATATGATGCCTGAAGATGAAGACCGACTTTATATCACCCTTCAATTCGAATTAGCAAAAGCAATGTCTCATTGCATAATATGGATTCCAAACATTCATGATCTGGAATAAGGTTTAATCCTATTCATGGAGATTCCATAAATATCCCATTCCAAAAATGGAAACAATTGGGATTTTTTTAGAAATTGGATGCAGTTACTAATTCATGATCTGGCATGTACAGAATGAAAATTTCATTCTTTCTAATATCAGTTTCCAATTTTCAATCAACAACGGGTAGATCTATATGACATACACGAACACATACTTCACAAGCAATGCATTTATCAAATTCAAAGTGGATTGGACCGTGGAAATGCTTGGATGTGATCAGGTGATTTCACTATATTTCTGACCAGGAACAGGGCCTATGACAAGAATATTTTTTTGATTGGGGCGATAGCTCTGAAAAGACAGATTACCCATCCTTTCTTTTATCTCGGGCGAAATACACTCAGTAGGGGCTAATTCAAAACCCTCTGGTAAAATAAGAACAACCCCCACATTCAAACCCCCTTTTTTTACCATTAGCAAGAACTTGTTTCAGTTGCGTATCATAAGGAACTCGAACAACTGCTTCAAATACAGTATCGGGAAGTACCGCTTGCGGAACCTCAATATCCACTGGTTTATTAGCTAAATGGCAATTGACGCATACAATATATGTAACTTTATGTTACAATACTAGTTACACATATGTAATTTTAAGAGTTATATGCGTAACTTTTTGAGTTGCATATATGTACTTAATGATTTACACATCTTTATTAATATTTTATTTCTCATTTTATCATTTTTAACCTTTTAATAAAAAATTATGAAAAAACTTTAAAAAAATTATTGGTAAATATTAGTTTTCTTGGTTTTCTCTAAAATGAGGAGCTTTATTATGAACCTTCCCTACACATATATATGTACATATGTGTGTAGGCATGTATGTATGCATGCATAAACACGCACAGTCCGGCTCTTTTTGGTGAAAATCGTAAAACAAACCGTACTTTACGGTTTCAAACTTTTGAAACCGATCGACCAAATATTTGTGAAAAAACCGACCACAAAACCAAACCATATGAGACCCTAAAAAATATGAGTCCCTAGGCCATTGCCTAGTGTTTTTTATATAAAGGGGTCGGCTCTTGCTATTCTCTATGAATACCAGGCTTTTTTGTTTTTTTTTAATTATTTTTCTTATTAGTGAATTTTTGCTGATATTTATATTGCTTTTTGTTTTTGTTTTGTTTTTTGAACAATATCCTCCGTTTGTTTTTCTAATTTGTTTTTTCTTATTACTTATATTTTTTAAATTTATTTTGTTTTTTCATTGTTTTGTTCCTCGAATAGTATCCCGTTTATTCGTTAATTTTCTTCTTTTTTTTATTTTGGGCTTGTTCTAAACGTGAAATAAGGGCGTTAGATAAATGCGACAATTTGTAAGTAGTTTTATACGTAAAACGAGTATGTTAAACTTACGTTGTTTATTTTGGTTTTATTATTTTTTTCGTTGACTCTTAATAGGTTTGTTTTACAGTCACATTATTCATTATCAAGACGAAACAAGTATGTTCAAGTTACGCGGCAACTTAGGATGCAACGATATCTAGATAATGAAAAAATGAAAATAAAAAAAAATCATTTATAATATTGATGTATTAATTCTTTGTGAATTATTTTATTATTCAAAAAGAGGGCGAGATTTGAAATGTAGACGACACAATCATGGGTTTGGAATACACAATGGAGTGTGGGTGAAGCATAGAAGCATGCATGCATGATGCGTTACATGTCATGTGTTTAAAGGTTGTAACATAAATATATTTGAAGTACTTAAACATGTTCTTCTTGGGAGCAAACTTCATTGCAACGTCTGTCTCATGCAATCATCAACCACATTCTAAGTGGTACATCATCATAATTAACCCAAGAAGTCAAAAAGAAAATATACACTCATCATTCTTTTCATATATAGTTTCTTGTTTATACGTGTGTTTCATTTAATCGTAAAATTTAGAGTTATTGGATTTAAATACTTCCAACTTTGACCTATTGGCCGGCAATACTCCTAATTGAGGAAATGTTTACCGGTACTCCCAACTTTCAAAACATTTGCCATCAGCACTCCAAAACAGGTGCCACGCCATAAAAAAATTTCAGTTTTGGAGTGCTGATGGAAAATTTTTTCTAAAGTTATGAGTGTTAGTAAATATTTCCTCAGTTGAGAGTATTGCCGGCCAAAAGGTCAAAGTTGAGAGTATTTAAATCCAATAACCCTAAAATTTATTAGTTAATTGCATATATCTGTAAATTGTATATATCAGTATTTATTTTTCACATAATTTTAAATGGTGAATGTCATTATTAGACGTCACTTACCGACCGGTCCCACGGCCAACACGTGGGAGGTAAATCGCGTAAATCAGGGAAAATTGGGTGCTGTCGGGCTTTGAACCATAGACCTTCATCATAGATTCTAACACTTACCACTAGGTCATCATCGCAAGGACTAACACATAATGATAATATTTAAAATAAATGATTCAAATTGACCTCGACATGTAATTTCGAGTTAGCAAGATAAAACTAGTTATCATAAATTCCAATTCGTGTGTGTCTATACACACACACACGATCCACATCATATAATAACATACGTTTATTATGTTAACTCATATGACTCCGACAAAATCAATCCAAACTATTGTTTTTTTAAATAATATATTATTGCATATGTGCACTACTTTTTTTCTTCGATGTGTATGCGTTGATTAATCACCGTTATGGTTTACGAACAAATCAAATTTAAGTTGCGTCATACCGAAAATCATAAATCTAGGGAATGTAACTAAAACCTACATTTTTTTAAACTAAAACCTAAATTATTTAAATATTTTAAACAATGTGTGTGTATGAATTTATTTAAATGAAAACTAACAAATTGTAAAGAATTAAAAAAATCATTAATAAGCACATGATTTTGGGCTATAAAAGTGATTTTCTTTGAAGTTACGTAAGTTATTTTATATTATTTAAACTTGTGGCTACATATATTTTTTTTATTCTTAATTAATATTAATTCTTAATTGAACACGCGTGCGCACACACAAACAAGATGATGATCATATAATAACATTGATCATCATAGAATTAATCTGTGATAATATGTTAAGATCCATCTAAATCTTTATTTTTTTTATTATCATTGTTACGCCTATACAACAGTTTATTTTTTGTGTGTTTCTATAAATGATATGAATTTAGGAGTTAACACATGTGTAAGGGTTTAGATCTTATACAACAATAAGTTTTTAGATAAAAATTTATATTGTTGTTAATTTCTAAAGGAACATTAATTTACACACATAAAGCAATAAAATTTTGTACACATGTAACAATGATATTTTAAAAACAAAATATTTGAATTGATATATTGATTCTGACATGCATGTTATAATTAAAAGGTTATTGCTTTAAGATTGTTATTACTAGCTAGAATGTTAAGGTAAGAGTGTGTTTAGTAATACACAATGTTTTCAGAACCGGACCGGACATCGAACCGGTCTCCTTACCGGTTGGATCGGTTGGACCGGATTTGAGAACCGGATGATTTTTTTAAACATTTTATAAATATATATATATATATATATATATATATAAATTCAAAAAAAAATAAAAAAATAAAAAAATTAAAAAAAATAAAAAAAAAATAAAAAAACCGGTTCAATCACCGGTCCGACCATCGGTTCGCCGGTCCGACCGGCCGGGTCACCTCAAAACAGTTTTGAGTCTAGAACCGGCCCACTCTTCACTCCAAATCCTTGTCCGACCGGTTCGACCGGCCGATCCGGTCCGGGTTTGAAAACATTGGTAATACAAGACATTGCATGTACTTTTTTAGGAAAAACTAGAAAACTTTATGTTTAAAGAAAAATAATCCTTTAATAACTTAAATACCTATAAATCATAAATAAATAAAAAATATATACACATATACTTGTATATACATATATACATACAATTATATACTTACACAAATTAACCTCCTAAATTCTTAACGTAAAATGCCTACAAATACATCACCAAGAAAGTTGAAACCTAAAATGATTTCAAGAAAACAAATTGAAATCTTGAAAACCCTTCCAAACAAATATTTCTTGTGAAAAATCTTTCGAACTAGATTGGATTTTAACAGGCCGTCAATGAGAACAATGAGAAACATATGAGAATTAGGGTGTAATGAATCAATTAATATTGCTTGTTACGAGTCCGACATTTTAAAATGTAATAAAAGAATTTTGGGTAAAATATATAAATCACATAGTGAATAAGAAATAAGATTGCATTAAGATTGGAGAGGGGTTGAATGGTATTTAATCATATTTTAGCCTAAAATGATTGACATTATTTGTTATAAAATCAAATTACGCAATGTCTTTTACTCTATTTCATTTAATTAGGATAAAATATTGAATTAACTTGTTGTGTCTGCATGATGTCGTTACCAATAAACATAAAATAATCTTATTGTGTTTTTATTATAAATATAAAGAAAAAAATTATTTTCAATCTATGCCAATGAAATTTTATCGGTAAAATATTCGGGAACCAAAATTGTTTTTCCTTCATCGAGCCTAATAAATTGGGTTTGAATGGTCAAAAGTTTTGTCAAACCCTAAAGCGGCAATAACATTTTCTGATGACATTTTTCTTCGTTATTTGTATCTCTAGTGTATGATGAGATTTTTGTAGTGCTAAATTGTTGTATGTTTTTAGTTTTATGATTTGTCTTCTTGGACATTTTTTTAAAGAAAAATTGATAGTTTTCTTGGTGAGATAAGAAAATAGAAAATATTAATTAGAAAAAGTAAAGAATTTTAACATCCTAAATCCCTCTATATTTCTTATATTATAGGTATGTAATGTACTTTAAAAATCTATATTAACCCGTACCCACGTATGTATCTCGTGAAATACAGAATTGCGACTGCTTTTTACCAGTTAGTTGTAAGGACTAGCAAACAATCCTTAATTAGTTACCAATTAAGCTATGGTCGATCGAGACTCTAAACTCTGTTAATCACGCCTGGTTAAATTGCCATGTTTCGTTAATCATCAGACATGGGTTACTGTGTCAAAAAGACAGGTACGAAACTATAGAACATATCCGGTTCAAGTAAGATCGTATAATAGAACCTTAAAAATAATAATTTAATACATTGAAAAGACAATACGCTAAAAGGGTTGTATAAAGTATCATTAACATGGGACCAAAATAGCCATGCGTGTGACCATACATATATATATAAATGGGTCCTCAGAATCGAAGGAATTAATCTTAAAGCTAGCTTGCGATCGAGCTAACTAGCTAGCTAGCTCCTTCCATGCGTCCGTGTCGATCAAGAGGAATGCTAATTAAACATGCACCAAATTAAATGAGACTTAACCTGTGAGAATCACAGAAGAAAGCAGATCGAAGTTGGGTGGGAATATACGCGCAGGCCCTTTTAAGGGGAGAAACTAACATAATATGTATACGGGTTCAAATGAAAACCTTCATTTTTTAGAAAACTTAGAATACTAACCACAATTATTATTAATCAATTTTGTTTTTTGTTTTACATTTTGTTTTATTAAAGGTTAGATTGTTAACAAAAAGAAAAATATAAAAAAATAAATATAACTCGTATTATAACATTTCTAAATTAATACTAAAAAATCATGATTTTTTTTTTAAATTGATTGGTTAGTATGAGTTTCTTAGTTTTCTAACTTTTCTCAAAAGTGAAAAGTTTTCTTTTAAACTCTCAAACGGTGATGAATTTTCGCAAAAATACAAAAAAAGAAACCCTCTTATTTATGTATAATAAAGGCCATGAAAAAAATTTCAAACATTCGGGCATTTTTTGCCAAGATTAACGGGTTAACACTACAAGGGAGGGTTAACAATGTAACCATCCCCTATATATATATATATATATATATATATATATATATATATATATATATATATATATATATATGGACATGATAATTTGAAAACCATCTCTTAGTGTGAAAACCATGAAATTATATTAAAAAAATATTTTTTACCAGTTTATAACATTATTTGACATATTTTTATAAAATAAATAAGGGCCGGGAGAATTTAAAAAATATATATATTTTGTAAACCATATAACACATATTTAACATCTGGGCGCAACGTTACATATTTTTACATGATCTTAAAAAAGATTTTTTTCTAAAAGAATCCTCTCGTTGTTTTTTTAATTTTTTTATAAAAATGTGTCAAATAATGTTATAAATTTGTACAAAACATTTTTTACATGGTTTTACCATAGTTTTCATGGTTTCACACTAAAAGGGTTTTCAAATTATATATATATACGGGATGGTTCGAATGTTAACCCTTCCTTATTGCGGTAACCGAATAACTACATCTTATTACTTTGGGGCCCACATTAAAATAAATCTAAAAGTGTAGGTTTTTTCTTATTTTTTTATTAATGTAAGTGGGCCCTACATTAATTTAAAAAAAAAAGAAAAATATACACCTTTAGATTTACTTTAGTGTAGGCTTCAAAGTAGTAAGATGTAGTTCTTCGGTTAACGCAATAAGAAAGGGTTAACATTTGATCATCTTCCTATATATATAGGATTGTGATCAAATTATAACTCTTCCTTAGAGCAAAAACCCATTAACTCTAAACATTCAATCTGAAATTGACACATGGCATTATTTAAAAAATCTGATGAGGGTAGATTAGTAATTCGTTTTATGTACTAAATTACCCCCTCTTTTTTTTATACATCCATAATTTTTTTATACTATAATATTTTTTTATGAAAATTGCAACATTTTACTCGTCTTATTTTTCTCTTTAATTCCGTTATAGTCTTGACTAAGTTTTTTTATTTTTTTTCGGATGTTCGTATTTACACCAATGTAACAAATATAAAAATAACAAATTATTTGTAACGAGTTGTAACGAATTGGGGTATACATTGTTGTAGAATAAATATGGGTTACGTTTAAACGAGCCAAGCCTATCCCGAGGTCGTTAATTTAGTTATATTCTTGACTTTGTTTTTTTTTTTGTTTTTTCCGGATGCTCCAAAATTCGTTATATCTACAAGATTGTAAATACATTTTAATACTTTAAAAAAATTATATCTGCAAGATTGTAAATACATTTTAATATTTTAAAAAAACACTATAACATTTTGTTGATAAAAACCAAAATTCGTCCTTATAAATACATCTTAATACTTTAAAAAAATATATATATCTACAAGATTGTAAATACTATAACATTTTGTTGATAAAAACTAAAATTTGTTATATCTACAAGATTGTAAACACATTTTAATACTTTAAAAGCCAAAATTCGTTACAAAATCAATAATATAACGTAATTAACGACCATCCGGAAAAAATAAAAAAAAAACCTAGTCAAGAATATAACGTAATTAATGAGCTCGGGATCGGCTTGGCTCGTTTACACTCTTAAACGTAACCCCTATTTATTCTACAACAATGTAAACCCAAATTCGTTACAACTCGTTACAAATAATTTGTTATTTTTATACTTGTTACATTGGTGTAAATACGAACATCCGAAAAAAAATAAAAAAACCTAGTCAAGACTATAACGGAATTAAAGAGAAAAATAAGACGGGTAAAATGGTGTAATTTTCATAAAAAAATATTATAGTATAAAAAAGTTATGGATGTATAAAAAAACAGGGGGTAAAGTATTTAATATAGCAAATTACATTAATACTCTTAAATCTCTTTTCTTTCAAATCAAGTACATTATTATATTATAGTTTAATATTAACCATTAGATCAGAATCTTGTAATTTGATCATTAAATATGGTGAGGTTATTGGGTTATTGATGAATCATAATGTTAGCAATAGATCGCTTCCATATATATATATATGGTTAAGTTAAAATAAATAAGTCTCTTCACCTAAAAAGCCTAAAGATGATCTTGAGCCATTAGATCATTAATCAAATTTATGATTAAATCAAGTTGTTGGAGCATATTTTATTAATGATTAGTTTTTCGATTTTTTATCAAGTTCACCCATCTTTTTCAAACGTTCATAACTTTTATATAAAAAATATTTTTTGAAAAAGAAACAAAAAAACGAGTATTTTCTATTTTCAAAATTAGCATAGTGTTTTTATAGAAAAAAATTGTTTTTTATTTAATTGCGCCATTTGTATAGAACATTGTGTATTTTGTACAAATCATCGTGTCTTTTGTGTTTCTGTTCATTGTTGTGTTTTCGTGGATAATTTAATAAACAATGATGTTGCAAAATAAATAATAATAAGCAATATAACACAATAACGAGTATGAATAACATAATGATTTTTAAAAAATACACAATTACCTGTAATAAGACATAATTACCAGTAAAAAAAAATACAATGACGAGTTTGAACAATTTTGTACACATCATTTTGTTTTTTCTATATACATTGTGTTTTTGTACATGTTATTGTGTATTTTGTATAAGTCATTTTGTCTTTATGTTTCTGCTTAATTTTGTGTTTTCTTAAACAATTTAAGATACAATGATGTTGCGGAATACATAATGTTAAGCTACGATAACACAATAACGAGTATAAATAACATAATAATTTTTAAAAAAGACCCAATTATATATAAAAAAACACAATTACCTGTAAAAAAAACATAAAAAGATAATTGTACATAAGCGTTTAAGAAAGAAACAATGACGATAATTAGAAACAATGAGCTGAAAAAATTTTCATTTTTATAGCAATACTATACTAATTTCAAATATAAAAAAATGTTGGTTTTATTAATGTATTTTTTTAAAAAAATAATATCGTAGAGAATGTGGTTGTGACTAAATTACCGATCAGCAACTTTTTTTTCTAAATTTTAAATTTTTATTCTTAAATTTAATCTCATAATCTAATAGTCAAATAACCTTCTTATATTTTTAAGATAAATAAACTATTTAGTTGAAATTTATATAACATACACTTGCAATATTTACGCAAATAGCTAGATAATCTTACAAAATGCGTAAAGATATGATGAACGTCACATGCATAATAAATTAGGGCTAACTGCGCAGAGTAGATGTAAACTTTTTTAATAAGAATTATATATTTATATATCTCATTATAATTTTGGATTAGCTAGCTACCACTGCACGTTAATTGGTCAACAATTTATTAATTAAAAGTTGAAAACCCCACACTTTTTTTTAAAGGTTACAGGCTGAACGACTGAGTTAAGCCCAAACGGGCACACATCTAAGGGCATGCTCAGTCGTCACCCTTCACCCACCAGATAAGCGGGAACCAGATAAATCCGTAAACTCTCTCCCCTACTCAGGTTTGAACCCCTAATCTCAATAAGGTGCAACTTTTCCCCTTCATTGTAATACCGCTAGGCTAGAAGCTCTTTGGTTAAAACCCCACACTTAAATGTAATGAAGATAAGTTGTTTAAATTAAATCGGTCTATACACTCTTAATTAAATATGAAAGCTAGCATATTAGATTTTAGATAGATTCATAATTTATACATCAATATTTTTTGGTGTAAAGAGAAAACTAATAAGGCTATTATTTATTTTTTATTTTTTATTTTTTTTATTATAGAATAAATTAAAAAAGACATAATATCTTTAAAAATAAAATAAAATTACATAATAAAAGTAAAACATACATAACAAAATAATAAAAAATACATAAAAATAAAATCAATCTATATTTTATCGTTTCATTATCTGCTCTTTCATATTCTCGACCGTCTCATGAGCGCGACCTATTGAGTGATCAGTTGGAATTCACAACAATTTCATGTCATTGTTGTATTGTTTATGCTCCTATAAGTCGACAAATTTTTGTAACGACTCGAAGATTGTATTCAACGTGTCTTTGTAGTCGTTTGAAAACAAAGATTGTGGTCGTTTGAAGACAAAGATTGTGGTCGTTTTCCTTTATTCTTTCGATCGGGGCCATGTTCATCTGGGGCTTTGTCCATCTGGACTTCCTCATCCGACTCGTTTAAGTCAAGGAAATATCGACCAGTAGAGTCGGATTGAGTAATCGTGTATTTTTCCGGATGACGACGCCTTCATCCGTTTCGAAATTTGTAACTTCGGGACGGGATGCCATTTTGTTGATTTTCTCATAACTTGTCACGCCGCGATTTGAGAAAATGGTTTGTTTTCTCTAACATAGGTCATCAACGCCTCAATTATAAACGTCTCGTCATTCTCACCACTTTTTCGGTTTGTTGTAGTGTTGAATCCATATTACGTTAAATTTCCTAACTTTCAGCTGTAAGTCGCGGCATTTTCTGAAAAATCATGTCGTTTGTCCGGTAAGAGTCATGATCCATTGCTAAAAAACAGAGTTCTAACATGTTTCCAATTACATACTCGTTTAGTTATTACCAATGAACGAATCTTCATAAACATCGATGTAGGCACGAGCTAGTGCCACCTCCTCAACTCCCGTCAATTGAGTGATGGTCGATTTCGTTGTTTTTTCGGGCACATCCTATCGTTTATGCCTTCTTCGTGATGTAGCCAGTTGGGGGTCGGCTTGTGTTTCCGAAACCACCTTAATATCGGGTTCTGGTTGGGTTTCGCAAACGTTTTCAAAAGCGTGTGAATGTCGATTGAAAACGGTTGTTATAGGTACAAATTTGCAAATGTTAGAAACGGGTTTGAGTTGTTTGGGTTGTTTGTATCTGCTTGAGGATGATAATAATTCATAAACGGGTTAAAAATGGATTTTTTGGGTCGTTTAGGTCCATAGTGTGTAGAAGAATTTTTGTAGATTTTAGAGTTAGAATTTGTGAAAAGTTAAAAAATTTTGAGAGAGTGCAAGTATGATATGTTGGGGGTTGAATTGGTTTATATAGGTAAAAACTGTGATTTTTTTCTCTTTCATACGGCTATATAACCGTTGAAATTAGTTTTTTTATTTCTATTTTTTACAAACCTCTAAATTCACTCTTGAATTTAGGGCTGTCATAACGGGTCAGACACGATCCGTTATTACACGACATGTTAAGACACGAATCACGAACATGGTAGACACGAACACAACCCGTTAAAAACACATAAACATGAAATGACCGGTTAAGGAACCTGTTAACAACTAACACTATAAATGACCTGTTAAAAACTTGTTAAAAATCCTGTTAGGGAACAAGGGTTATACAATTAATTAGAAATTTTTTGAAACTAATCGGTTACCCACCTATTTTATTATATTATTTAGTTTAAATTTTAAACAGGTCTTAGCGGGTCTTAATAGGTTTTACCTGTTTAGACAAGAAAAATAAACAGGTCTTAACAGGTCGACCCATTTTAGACATGAAGCATGTTAAGGGTAAACACGAAACATGTTAAAGTCGTGTCGTGTTAACATGTTCTTCTCTGTAATTGCCAGCACTACTCGTGATGCACCTCACGCCACTGCCCCTCATGCCACGATCACGCCCCTGTATAGTGGGGGGAGGGCGCCAATGTAACACCCAAAATCCTTACACGTTTACACGTGTCAAATTTAGGTCCCAGTTAAGTTTTAACTCAAAACTTTATCAAATATTTATGCGGAAGCGACAAAAACACATTTCACAAGTAATATGAACTTGTTAAGTTACTAATTACATTACAAAATCATCATACGTTAGTTTGTATGACAACACAAAAACCAAAATTTCCAAAACGTTTGAATTTTTTCGACATATGCGCCCGATCATGAGCTTTAACGCATCATCTACTTCCGACCCGCAAACACCACATATAATTTCACCATTAGCTCATAAGAACTAAGTAATATTATCCAAATATAAGTTGTTTCGAATCGGAAGGGTTCTAGGCTTTAAAACGCGTTTAAAACATCGAAACAGACAAATTAGGATCTGCCGGGACCGTAAGCTACGGCATGGCGTAGCTTACGCTTGCTAGGACAGAAACCTTACACCGTAGCTTACGCCCAGGCCGTAACCTACGGCCCTGGGTGCATGTTTTCTTCCATATCGCACGTTTTGACCTTTTTTACCACTTTCGATCGTTCCAAACCACCCGAAAATAAATCACAAGTGTCCAATACATATTATATGGAGTAGCAACTCCCCAAATTCAAATCATAACATATCCAAACATAATTGGACATCAAATCATTCAATTAATAATCAAAAGTCTCAAAACTAGTTAAAATCACCAAAAAGGTGTTTCCTTCACCAACTTCTATTTCTATAAATAATTTTAGTTATACAAATGATAACCAAACATATTTCATCTATATACTATAATGTTCATCCTCAGGTACTTCCATTATAGATTTCAAACCAATTCAAAACAATTGGTCAATTACAAACCAATTATCCACACTTAGGTGGAAACTTGATATTCAATATAGTTATGATGTTCTCTCCCAAGTACTTCCATCATAACTTGTCAAAGTTTACTTCCGCATTCAAGTGGTGAAGTAATCAATAATTTCCAATTCAAACTATGATGTTCACACTCTAGTCCTTCCATCATAGATTTCCAATCAACCAAACAATTCATAGGTTTATAACTAATTATAAACCATGATATCATGATATTCATCCCCGATACTTCTATCATAGATTCACCCCATCAATTTCCATTCAATTCAATTACTCAATATCGCAATTCAAACATTATGATATATAAACAGTTTGACTAAGTGAAGTCAAACCTAACAATCAAACCAATTTCAACAACGAACTAAACAATTCATAATTAATCCAATTAAAGTATGAATTCAACAATTCATACCAATTCCATTCAAGTATGAATTCCACAATTCCTAGTCCATTCAACTCAATTAGTGGACTACACAAAATCACAATCCCCCATTTTGATATAGATACATAGTTTGACCAAATAAGCCAAACCACACAATCAAACTCTACTGCTTTATGAATTTAACAATTCATAACCAATTTATTTCAATTGTGAGACTATCGCATCAATTAACACTCAATGTCATTGCAACTAATCACAACTCAAACATAAAATTAGATATGCACAGTTTGACTAAATAAGTCAAACTGCACTATCAACAAACAACACCTATGAATCAAATCATTCATAGACAAACCAATTCAATTAGTAGACTATTACTACTTTACATATATGGTGTTTAGCAAGTTGAATAACTTACCTTAGCACTAGGATTAGAGACTAACAAATGAGTGCTTTGCCTTCTCTTTGATTTTTTTCCTTTGCACTTCACTTTCAATACCTATTTAACAACAATTTTCAATTCTCTTAACTATAATTTTAGTTAAGATTATCATTGACTTATCCAAATCAATCCCATGTGCTATCAAACTCTCAATTTTACAATTACAACTCTTGAAACTAAATTTCATGATTTAACACTCAAATTTTGACATTAAAATCAACTATTGGCGTTTCAACAAACACTTGGTGTGCATCATTAAATTCCAGGAATTTTGTTAATGTTCAAACATTAACCAATCCTATTCAAAGTCCCAAAAATCACCAACTTCTTAATCTTTACAAAAGATTATTTACTATTGATGCATCACACAAGTCAAAACCATGTTATTAACCATCCTACTAGCTATTAAACCCACTCAAATGGATTTATTCATAACTTCTCAAGTTACCCAACTTCCATCCATTTAAAATTCAACAAATAACATAGTAGCTAGTAGTTTGGTTGTTCTAAACGCAAAACAAGCATAGATTCATGGTTTCTAACTCATCTTAACAACCAATTTCAACATTTGAGTTTAACCCCAAACTTGTTCATTCCTAGAACTTATAACCAACATCAAGAATGAAGTTAAAATTACTTACAAGATGTTAACCAACACTTATAAATAGGATTAGAAGCTTCAATCTCTAGTTTCGACCAAGAAATCAACGAATTTGGAAGTTAGGGCTTGAAGCCTTTCTTCTCTTCTTCTTGGCTCCCACCAAAATATACACACACATATATTAGATGAGAATGAAGGTTTTGACCAAGTCAAAGCCGTATAACATCTAACTTTTTCAACTTTGCCCATTTGGCAAGTTTAGTCCCTCAACTTAGTAACCCACATAACCATGTTAACTAACTTAGTTATTTAATTTAACTTAGCACACTTCAAGTATTAGTTAAATAACTACTTAACTAGAAATTTCACCCAATTCATTATATTATAATAATTTATCGAAACGAGTCGTTACAGCCAAGGAGGCGTGACCGACCCCTGTCATGCCTGGGTCACGCACCATAACACATAGTCTAACTTCTAAATGCTTATGTCCGTACTTATAAGTAAGATCAAGCTGGCTTCTGTATCTTTTAGGTTTCTACGTGAACTTGTTATATATTACAAGAAAAGTGATCGGGTGTGAACCGGTCAGTTTATAGGTCAAACCAGATGTAGGTTTTTTTCTTGCTAAAATCCATATAATGAAAAATTAATACCATAGTTTATTTTTTTAACATGATATTATGTTTATTAAACATTAATATGTTTGTCCAAATGTATTTATAATTCTGTAATTTTTTTGGAATTTTTTATATATTAATTATGGCATACAGTTTGATTGGTCCTACTAGTAAAACATCTTGTCCAGTTACAAAAATATTATTTATATGTAACAAATTCTTAATTACATATATTGAAATAATAGTACATATACGTAATAATAAATGTTATATATATATATATGTATGTATGTATGTATGTATATAGGATTAGGTTCAAGTAAAAAGGGTGAGATTGGTGAGAAGGGTGAGCAGGATTGTGGATTTGACAAGTAACGTTACTCTAATTTTATAAAAAGGGTATTTTGGTCATTGTGTTTAATGCTTCAAGTTATTGTTTTTAATGCTTCATGTTATTGTGTTTAATATTTTTATTATTTTGTTTTATTTTTTATATCATATTGTGTTATTTTGCTATTGTTTTTTATGCATTAAATAAATTGTTCTTATTTATTTTTTATGTTTTATGTATTAAAAGTACATTATTGTGTTATTTTACCATTATGTTTATAAAACTTATAATTTTAAAAAACATAAATTGTTTTTATTTTTTGAAAAATACATTTTCGTCATTGTATATATATGTTTATGTCATTGTGTAATATATTCATCATTATGTTTTATTGTCAGAACATTATGTAATATAATCATCATTGTGAGTTATATCTAGGTCATTGTGTAATATATTCATCATTGTTTTTTATCTTCATATGATTGTGTAATATAGCAACATTGTGTCTTACATTCAGGTCATTGTGTAATAGTCATCATTTTGTTTTACGTTAAGGTCATTGTGTAATCTACGCGTCATTATGTTTTACGTTCAGGTCATTGTGTAATATACACATTGTGTGTTATCTTCTGGTCATTGTGTAATATATTCATCATTGTTTTTTATCTTCAGATGATTGTGTAATATAGCATCATTATGTCTTACGTTCAGGTCATTGTGTAATAGTCATTATTTTGTTTTATGTTAAGGTCATTGTGTAATCTACGCGTCATTGTGTTTTACGTTCAGTTCATTGTGTAATATACACATTATTGTATTAAAAGAATTTGTTTTGTTTTATCATTATGATTTACATATAAAAAGTACGTGATTTTGTTGTTTCACCAATATTATTTTTAAAGCTCATGAATTTATAAAAAAAATAGTTAGACACTACGATGACAAAAAGAAACACTCACAAACAAAAAGACACAATAATAGACAATTAGACACAATGACGCATTACAAATATAAAAGGTAGAGGAAAACGTTTTTTTTTAATTTTTTTATATAACAATACTATACTCGTTTTAAAGATAAAAAAAATGCTCGTTTTTTGGTGTAATTTTTTTAAAAAAAATAATATTGTATGTAAAAGTTATGACCGTTTAAAAAAATGGGGGGAAAATGATAAAAAGTCAACAAAAGTGTATATGACTAAAATACCCTTCCACTAACTTTTTTAATACAACTTTGATCTCAACCATTAAATTATATATCTAATGGCTCACAATCCTTCTTACACTTTTCACCAATCTAAGTATTTTTACTATAACCCCACCCTATATATATATATATGATTGTGAACAAATGATAATTCATAGATATAGCAATAACTCATTAACTTAAATATAATGGTCAGTCTAAAAGTTGAGTGTATAGGATTGTGCCATGTGTCATCTTTCATATTTAAATACAGAAGGGTATTTTAGTCATTTACACTATATTAAAAAGTTTTAATTAATTTTGTGGTGTCATGTGTCACCTTCTAATATATTTTAATATATCTACTTTTTTGTTTAAAGATTACCTCCTCTTTTTTTTATACATCCATAACTTTTTATACTATAATATTTTTTTATAAAAATTGCAAAATTTTACTCATCTTATTTTTTTCTTTAATTCTGTTATAGTCTTGACTAGGTTTTTTTTTTGTTTTTTTTTCGGATGTTCTTATTTACACCAATGTAACAACTATAAACATTACACATTATTTGTAACGATTTGTAATGAATTTTGGTTTACATTTTCGTAAATTAAATATGGGTTACGTTGATGGTGTAAACGAGCCTATCCAATCCTGAGTTTGTTAAGGCTTGAGCTCGGCTTGTTTAGTAAAATTGATCGTTAACACCCTTAGCTATGTTGTATCATTTATTTATTTACAGTGATGTAACAAATGTTTTATGCTCACTTTATATCATTTATCTAAATACAGTAATGTAATTTACTGCTGTAAAAAAATCAAAAGAATATGTTACATTTTATAGTCGTTACATTGATTTAAATCCAAAATTTTAAGTTAAAGTCAAAAAAAAAGTTGCATTTATAATAAATTTAAAATGATTTTGTAACGAATTTGGTTTACATTGCTCTAAATCAAATATGGTTACATTGTATTAATTATTTAATTACAGTGATATAACAAATGTGTTAGACTCACTTTATATCATTTATTTTGTTTAAACGAGCCGAGCTCAAGCCTTAACGAGCTTGTGATCGACTCGGCTCGCTTTACACCTAAACGTAGTTCAGTTTTAATTTACAACAACGTAAATCAAAATTCGTAACAACTCGTTACAAAGAATGTGTAACGTTTATACTTGTTACATTGATGTAAATACGAACATCTGGAAAAAATAAAATGACCTAGTTAAGAATATAATGGAATTAATGATCTCGAAATCGGCTTGGCTCGTTTACACTCCTATACATAACCCCTATTTAATCTAGAACAATATTCACTAAGAAAAAAATGCTTTTTGGGACTGAAAAATTAGTCCCGGATAATGCCAAATCAGTATTTAATGGTCATTAGGGACTGATTTTGCCAGTCTTGAGTTAAATACTGATGCTTAGTACTAGATAGTAGTATTAGCAACTAAAAATCAGTATCCATTGTTTGATACCATCAATGACTAACATTTAGTTTACAATACACATTAGATCAGTCCTTGATATATCACCTATTAGCATGTTATTTCAGTCCCAAATACATTTCATCAGCGACTAAAAATCAATCTTTGACATTATTCTTCTAGGAAATGAAAATGAGTCCTTAAACCATGTATATTTTGTCTCAAATATGCTTCATTCGGTTTTGTTTCTATGAAAATTCAGTCTTTATTATATTTCTTTTAATGGCTAAAAAACAATCTTAGTTGTTGTATTATTAGTCTTGTAAATGATTTTTTCAAAGACTAAAAATCAGAGTCTTATAACAAATTTTTCAATACCAAGTATAGTTTTTAGAGACTGATAGCTAGTATTTTATAACAACTTTTTTGGTTTAATGCCTGAAAATTAGTCCCTGGTACATACATTTAGTAACAAAAATATAGTATCCAATACTATGTCTCATTCTTAATATGTTTTTCAAAGACTGAAAAGTGGTTATGATAGCATATATA
Organism: Mikania micrantha; assembly: GCA_009363875.1. Lineage (NCBI taxonomy): Eukaryota > Viridiplantae > Streptophyta > Magnoliopsida > Asterales > Asteraceae > Mikania > Mikania micrantha. Next base: position 219,114 of record SZYD01002525.1, read on the forward strand.
ATAGATGACAATGTGTAATTATAGTCCCTAATATTTACTTTTTAGGACTAATAATAGTCTCTAATACAATGTCATTTCATCATTTTAAATGAATTTTACTAATAATATCATAACAAATAATTAAGTACTAAGCTAAAACAATAAACCATTAAACATATGAATATATGATACCAAGTTGATTAATTCTCAACATTAAAAAGGTATTAGATAATTAAATTAAAGAACTAAAAAATAAGAATTAACTAGTTTCCTAGATCTAATTTTTACTCTTGTTGAATTGTTCATCCGTGCTATTTGCTTCATTACTTGTAGATGTAGATACTGAGCTCTTGGAATCCAAAAACTTTAAACTCATGAGCATTAAAATTCTTGTCATACTTTCATTGCATTGTTTTAGTTCATCTTTGAGTGAAGCAACATGATTTCAAAGAGCATTAGCCTCACTTGAAGGTGGTTGAAACGATTGTGCTTTTAGTGTCATCAAATTTGTTTTTCCTCAAAACAGGTCCACCACCAACCTCCCATACAAATTTTTTTGTTCTCATTGGCTCACATACACCTAATTGCTTTATTCTGCAGCACGTGTTCCATGGTAATAGTTGTAGTCATTCTTTCATAAATTAGCAATTGCCTTCTTTTTAGAATTAAGAATATTTTCTTAAATAAAAAGACAAGTATGAGAATAAAAGTTAAAACTACCTAAAATCAAAATTTGACAAAATTTTTTATAGGAACACAAGTTTTAAGAAGAGTATGTAGCTAACATATTCAATACATGTATCCACATTTTATCATCCTTGTTTTTTAGCACTGAGATGTAAATTGTGATGAACTCTTTGATGGGCTATATGACATTTTGAATATCTTGATAAGTCTGCAATAACCAAAATTAGGAAAATCTAATATGTGTGTAGTTTATGTATAACAAATGTGTGCAGTTTCTGTGTATGTGTGCAGTGTGTATATAGGTGTACATTATTTGTATATTTGTGTAGTTTATTTGTATATGCATACAGTGTGTGTTTGTATGTATGCAGTGCATATTGTAAAGTGTGTGTATATATGTGTAGTTTGTGTGTGTGCGTGTGTAGTTTGTGTGTATATGTGTGGAGTGTGTATATTTTTATGTATGCAGTTTGTATATATGTGTACATAAGAAAAAACCTTGCAACAGTGTTAGCACCCTAACATTGTTAATTTTTCTGATCTTATTTTGCCAAACAAAATAATTGTGATGGAAGTGAGAATGTCTGTCATTCTGCATGATAACATGAAACAAGGTTATTCTGGCAATATGCATTTAACATACCTTGCCAATAACTAAGTTGAGTTTCTAGAGTAATATTGAAATATGATTAGTAAATAGAGAAGATAAGAAACTACCAAACTACAATGAGTTTCTTACCCTGTTCAATGTGATTATGAAAAACTCTAAAAAAGACAGGCATTGATAACTTAAATGTCTTGATGTCTTGTAATTTCGCTATGAGAACAAGTCCATCATTATCCAATATCTACAAAATGAATTATCTATCGTGTTAATTCACATCTAATAAGCTATGCTTATGCATGCACTCTATGTCACCCATATCCAAAAATAATCTGCAACATTTTCTTTTTAACTAGCTCCAAGCTTATCATACGCAATCTAACATTGAATATGGTTTCTATTACAAGACAAATGAATTGACTAATAAATTAAAAAGAATGAGGCAATATAATTATACAAACCATCCCAGTTGTTTTTGTTGTTAGTAGTTGTCATTCAGGATAAACCAAAAGCAGATCAACGTATCCATCCAACATAGCTTCATTCAAAGTAATAATGGACCTATGTGAACACATATAAATATATGATTGAGTGTATGTAACCCAAACTTAGTAACCAGGTTATATGTAATATTACCCATTAACATCCTATATAAGTATATATGCCAAAAATGCAACTAGAATAATAAATACATAAAGTCTATGAAAAAACGTAAGCAGTAAGAATATGATAGACATTCTTGAGTATAGTAAATTAGAATTACCAGTTACTGATATCCAATTCTTATAATTTTCTATTTGTTAGTGTTGCTTCAAAGCTCTTGAAAGTTGTAAGTTTGTAACCAATTAGCCCAGGATATAAAAGAGATCAATTCAGTAGTGAATTAAGTGTAAAAAAAATAAACCAATAAGACGGATTTCAATATTTAACAAAGAAAGAAGCTCATAATTTTGAATCAAAATCGTCCAAATATTAAAAAAAAAAAAAAAAAAAAGTTCACAGGCTAGTATGGTACACGATAATTTCCAACAGAAGTCTAAAATATTCATCATAAAAAATGAATGAATTTTACTTATACAATAAATGCAAGTATGTATAATATTGAATTTTTTTTAGGTTTTATAAAAGATGCATATAATACTTGGTTACTAATATAATCAAAACAAGCAAACAAAATTACCCGGTATATTCCAACTTATCAAAATAGTTGGAGCAATTCATCAAACAGTTGGTGGACATGTTAAAAAAATCACTATACATTATGTGATTGTGTAAATCAGATTAAGCAAGTAATAGGTAGATTAACAAAATAGAAGCACTTACGAGGTCGCTGGAATTAAGCATTGTCGATGCCTTGGAGGCTAGATTCGGGTCCATTAAGATTCAAAAAGTTGGTCGCCAAGATCTAGTTTGTGACCACACACCATTAACGGACCAATATTCATGAGAATAAGAATACAGAGAGAGCAAGATGTCTATCGATGGTGGATTGTAATTCAAACCGTGTTATATTGAGTCAATTTGGAGAAAAAACTGATTTAGGGTTAGAAAAGGGAGCGGGAATATGAATTTTGAAGGAATTTTTGAGAAGAGAGGGAAAACTAGAGAAATTACTGAATTTTGAGAGGAAAGATAAAATTTTGAAAGGGAAGGAAATTAATGATTTTATACTTTTTTACGGAGATTAAAGTGGCTTGCATTTGCAGTTTTTAGGCCACCCGGAGAGAAACCCGAGAAGGCTTCGGGGTGCACTTTGCCGGATCGGGGAAGAACGGGAACACCGCCTCTCCGGAAATGGGGTGAGGTAAATCGGGGAAGGCTCACCGATTGAAGCCGAATTGGGAATGGAGGTGTGTCGACCGTTGGGGGGTATTTCGACCGTTGGGAAGTTTTTAAAAAAAAAATCTAATTTTTTCTATTTAAACAACTCCAAAACAATAACAACTCACACTCTTCATCATTTTATTCTTTCATTCTACACTCAAATTTTATAAAGTTTAAAACAATGGATCCGTTTACGTTTGAGCTTCCCCCATTTGAAAGTAAATCGTCAAGTTCAAAAGAAAACGAGATCAATATCAAACAACGAAACTTTCAGTTTTTGTCAACCATCGTGGCCACGAGTTTAAACGAGTCTGCATCCACCGCATCCTCTTCGAGAAGGTATACACAATTTTTTAGTATAGTTGTTTTTTTATTTTTTTTATTATGTTTTTTACAATATATATGTTACAATATTTTTAAAAGGTATATATGTCGGGACGATCGTGCCGAATCATACAAGAGGCTTGTTGATCATTATTTTAACACCGAAACCAACCCAACATTCACCAAAGAATTATTTGAAAGAAGATTTCGTATGCCTAGAGATTTATTTTTGCGTATCGTATACGATATTGAAATGAATTATCAATACTTTCAAACATCGTTTGATGCAAGAGGTCATCAAAGTTTTACTGCACTTCAAAAGTGCACGTCCGCGATACGACAATTAGCTTACGGTGACGCTCCAGATGCTCTTGATGAGTATTTACAAATGTCTGAAAGAACGTCGCGTGAAAGCCTCGACCATTTTTGTGACGGTGTTATTTGTTTGTATGCAAAATAATTTCTTCGAAAACCCACTTACAATGATGTTCAGTTGCTATATCAAGCGCATTCTGAAAGACACAAATTCCCGGGGATGTTGGGATTGTACGCATTGGGTTTGGAAGAATTGTCCGATTGAATGGCGCGGACAATACACACGGGGTGATTACAAGGTTCCGACGGTGATGCTTGAAGCGGTGGCATCACAAGACACTTGGTTTTAGCATGCTTTCTTTGGACCTCCCGGCTCCAACAATGACCTCAACGTTCTTGATCGTTCGAATGTTTTCAGCAACATACTTGATGGATCAGCCCCAAAGTGCCCGTTTATGGTTAACGGCGTCGAATACAAGCTTGGATATTATCTTGGTGATGGGATTTATCCTAGTTGGGCAACTATAGTGAAATCGTTGCAGCATCCTCCCAAAAATGATTTAAAACGTTGTCGATTCAAGAGAGCACAAGAAGCTGCACGAAAGGATGTTGAAAGAGCTTTTGGTATTTTGAAGGGAAAGTGGAATATATTGCATTGTCCCGCAAAGCAAATGCATCCACGAAGTTTACGAAAAATTATGTATGCTTGTATCATTCTACACAATATGATTTTAAAATGGAATGGGTCAGCAATATCACCAGAGCACATAGAGGACCCTCCTAGCGATGAACAGCCTGAAGAAGACATTCTTTATCAGCTACGATCAAGAACAACGCACGAAAACCTTCGAGCCGACCTTATCGAGCATTTGGAGCATTTATCGCAACAATATCACACCAATAACCCGAATAACTAGTATTTTAAACGTATTTGATCGTTGTTGCTTATTTTTTATAATCATTGTGGTTTTTTTCATTTAATGTAATATCTTTTTAATTTAATGTAATATCTTTTTAAATTTTAATGTAATTTTATATTTTATTTTTAATGAATCTATTTAATTATTATTATTATTATTTATTGTTAAAATAATTAATTAAAAATAATATTTGAAAATGGGGAAAAGTGGGGAAAAGTGGGACGACACCGTGCAAAATGGGAAAAAATGGGGAAAGCTAATGTGGCGCTGATGTGGCAATGGGAAAAAACGGGGAAGCATGGGACGACTCCTAGTGCTCTTAAAAGACAAAAAAATGTTTGTAAAAGAATACATATTTATATATATAAATTATAATAATTAAACTTAAGGCCACTCGGAGTGGAAGGGTGGGAAGAGTCGGGGAGGCTTTCACCAATTTGGGGAAGGATGGGAACACCGCCCCCCCCCCCCCCCCCCCCGATTTGGGGTGGGGTAAATAGGGAACCACTCACCGAATCAAGCCAAGCGTGGGGAGAGGGGAATTCGATCCATGCCGTTGGGGTTTAAACAAAAAAAAATCCAATTTTTTTCCTATTTAAACAACTCTAAACAACCACAAATCTCACACTTTTCACTCATTTTCTACAATCTATACACTAAATTTATAAAATTTTCAAGTAAAATGGACGGAGGTTCATCCCGTGGTGGGTTGTCAAGCAAGAAATTTAGAAAACCACGACCAAAAAATGTTCAAACGGCTCAAATGAACCCGTTCAACACACCCAGGTATCGTCCACAAATGTCATCTCCGAATCAACCAAACTTCTACTACGGGTATCGTCCACAAATGTCTTTCTAGGTTTTTTAATTTAATTTTTTAGGTTGCATTCTCCTTTTTTTTGTTGTATTCTTTTTTTATTTTAAATTTAATGAATCTTTTATTTTATTTTATTATTATTATTATTATTATTATTTATTGTTAAAATAATTAATTAAAAATAAGATTTGAAAATGGGAAAAAGTGGGGAAAAGTGGGACGACACAGTGCAAAATGGAAAAAAAATGGGGAAAAGTGAGGAAAACTGATGTGGTGCTGATGTGGCAACGGGGAAAAGTGGGGAAGCACGGGACGACTCCGAGTGGCCTAATATAATATAAAATTATATGTTTTTTATTATTAGATTTATTACGCATATGAGACTCACAAACAAGTCCGTAATAATTGAATTTTTAATTTTGTCCATTTTGAAAGTATTAAGCATTGATATTATGTTCTTTATATGTTCTTCATATGATAGAGATAGAAGATTAGTCCTAAATACATATGCATAATATTTTATCATATACGAAAACCTATTTGATACTGAAATTCAGTAGCAAAAAAAATTCTCTTTATAATGTTATATGGCGCAAACATATTTAAAACCGAAATTTAGTCTCTACTAATGCGTCGAAGTATCAACGACTAATTATCAGTCTCTAATATATTTCTCGTACAAATCAGTCTTAAATAATATCAATAATTGAAAAATTAGTCCTAACTATTACATAGTGAGACTGATATATCAATCCCTGCTAATTTAGTCTACCACTAATATTTTTTGCACAAAAATTCTAAATAATATTATTACTAACTAAGATATCAGTATTAGATATTACGTATATGAGATTCATATACAAGTCCGTAATAATATAATCCTCAATTTTGTCAATTTTTTAAAGTATTGAGAATTGATATTTTGTCCTTGATATGCTCTTCATATGCTAGAGACAGAAGATTAGTCCTAAATATATATGCGTAATTTTTATCATATAGGAAAACCTATTTGAGACTGAAATTTAGTAGCGAAAAAAATTTTCCTCCATATTGTTATATGGCGCAAACATATTCAAAACTGAAATTCAGTCTCTACCAATGTTTCCAAGTATCAACGACTAATTATCAGTCTCTAATTTTTTTCGCGTACAAATCAGTCTTAAATGATATCAGTAACTGGATAGCCAGTCTCTAATAGTCCTTTTTTTGTAGTGTAATTAATAATCGAACTCTAACGCTCTGTTCCCGAGTTCACTTAAGGGGAGAAAAGAAGAGTATCGGAAGGAAAACATAAACATGTTTGTGTTCCCGAGTTTGCGGTGCACAAAATAGAAACCAAAATGACCAAAATGACAAAATTTAAACTATTGGACTAAACTGTAAAAAGTTGCCAGACCACGGAGACTAAAATGACATTTTACAACTTCCTTAATAATTTTCTTCCACAAAAGTACCTCACTAATAAAATATATTTTTATTGTGATGTGTGGTGAATTTTACATGATCCATGAAAATATATCACTAATAAAACTACTATTTTATTAGCTTTATAAAAGGTATAAGAAAACTATAAAAAAATTATGTAGATATAAATAGGTATGATGAAGATATATATATGTAAATGTTGTGACTTAATTAAAAAAATAAATAAAAATGGTACCTGAGCTCCAAAAAGAGAGAGATAGAGAAGACCCATCCAAGAATGCAAGGTGTAGAAATTCCTTGAAAGTTTGTCCAAATTCCAAAAATTCCAGTGGCGAATGCAAGGGCTTGCAACCATAGATGAGGCCATTTATTGGAAGCACTCAGGTACCATGTATGAACCAAAATTGTTGCAATGAATTAATTAGGTAATTAACTAATTCACAATTAACTAATTAAGGCAGCATACCATAACCATATATACATTCTCCACTTACGAGAATGAACCCAATCACCATTAATAGAGGATGCAAAACCTATCATATCCCAAGCCCAGGCCCATGGCAGGAATTAATTAATTTATATAATAACTAATAATTAGATACATAGCTTCCGTACGTACTGCTTCGTCCTCTTGATGTGGAAGGAAATTGAGAGCCCAAGTGAGAAGGAGAATGGCGACGACAACAACAGACACTCTGGACACTAACAGGAAAGAGACGCTACCCATCTCCCCCTTTCAACTTCTAAAACCAAACCATTTAATCCCAATCAATCAACCGACAGACACATTATATATCATTTATTTATTTATTATTTGGTATCTTTAACTTAATTTCTCTTTGCTTTTAGTTTTTTTGCTTTTTCTTTTACTTTAGTTACAATAGTAAATTTTGTTTTTTTTGTAACACCCAGACCAATGGCGGAGTCATCGGAGCGTACACAAGGTGTAGATTGTTTAAAAGCACAGGGTGTTTATTGTACTGAGTTCAAACCATTCATTATCATAAATTCAAACTTAATAATTCAAATATCTTTAAAACATCCATTACAACAAGAAGGAAATAATAATTCAAACATTTAAAGTCTAAACATAATACGAAAACTAAATTTAATTTCCTTGCGGGCCTAAGTAGCATTTCCACCTCAAACATGTTTAAATAAAAAGGTCAACTATAAAGTTGATGAGCTTCACATGTTTAAGCACACACACCAAAATAGTTGAATTAAATGTTTATAAATGTTATAAGTAATATGTGTAACCAAGCTTAATGAACATACAATATTGAATTAGTAAATAAAGCGGATCAACTAATATTAACAGAAAAATATTTGACAATGGTAAGCATCGCAATGCTTAAACTAGTAACTATCACTGCGGGCTTCCCCCGAAGGGTAAATCAAACACGGTGGAATGGCCGGTCAATAGATCTATCATAGCCACTAGGGGTGATCAATGCTAAATGTTAGCTAATTTTCAATATGTATAATGTCATAAACTAGTTGCACAAAAATAGTTTAAAAATTGTGATAACATGCTTCACCCCAAATAATAAAAGCTTAAAAATGGACTATGAAGACTCATCTTGATTAATGAGCTAAATTGCGAATAATGCCAAGTATGTAGTCAACTAGTGTTCAACACAATGTAATCAACCTATATTATGAAATCCTATATAAACTAATGTAACTTATGATTTTATGGAATTTATAATACGACTATGAATAACGTGCTTTCATGTGTGAATGCTTACAATTTATTTTTGTTCAAAAGAGTTAGATAATTACAGACTACTATAATTCATTTAAACTTTATTATTTGAATTAAATAATTTTTACTAATAATTCATCATAAAATAATAATATATAAAATTGTATGTTAAACCAAATAATTTAACTTATAAACAATTTAAGATGAATTATTAATATATTAGTTTGTTATAATAGTTACATTGTTATTTATTTAAAATAATGTTAAAAATATTTTCTTTGCACTTTCGTAAACCTTAAAAATTAAATGTATAACTTTACTAACTAAAATATTATTTAAAAGTTTATAAAAATATCTATGTTAAACTAATTTCATAAATTTAGTATGTGTGATCTAAAATTACAATTTTTTTTCATAAAAAACTAGTTAATATTTTATTCTTAAAATTAATACACTTTTGTAAAGAATTAATTAAATAGGTAAATAAATAAATTAAGTAAATAAATAGACTGAATATTAGTTAATATATATATATATATATTAAAGAAATAATTAAGTGAATAAATAATATATAAACTAAATATAACTCTTTATGTATCTAATTAAAAGAAATGAATAACTAAGTAAATAAATAAATTAAATAAATAAACTGAATAAAATTTATTATATATATATAATAAAATTTTTTTATCAATTTAATAGTTTTTAAGTTTATAAAAATTTAGGTGAAAACATAATTTACAAATAATTAGTAAATAAAAAGATATAAAAATATTTGTTAAAATAACCCAAAACTCGGCCCAGCCGAGTTTCGAACTCACGACCATCACCATGACATGCATGCTGTTAACCGGCTAATATAGGGCTCTGATGTTGTTATGGATCCGATTGAAATTAATATAACATTACCGGTTCGTTTTCCCCCAATTCCCAAATTCAAAATTACGAACCCTAGTTCTTTTTAACACCAAAATCCGTTCGAATTTAAACCCGATTGTGTTTACAATCATAGGGCTTTTGTTTGTAATCAAAATACGAATCTAAATATGTATATAATACTTACAACCGTTTGTGTTTGGCCTGGTTTCGAGCTCACGTACACAACCGCTCGACGAGGAGCTTTTATGGGCTTGATTCGCGATCCAGGGAGCTTGTGATGGTACTTGGAATACACAGAAAGTTTCGCATGGGTGGAGGGTACCTTCGGGTGAGTTTAATTTGATTATGGTATTCGTTTATTTAGATTCTAAGTTAACCGATCGATTTCGAAATTTTCGGCTATATAATCGTATGAGTTTGACCTTGATTCGACGAATTGGTTGACGTTAACGATCCCACGAAGTTTGTAGGTGATAAAGATCCGAAATTTATTGAATTTTCTCGGTTGATTTGGCTAAAATCGCTGTATGTGTTGTGATTGAGTTAACCGGGTATCCATGGGGGAAGTGGGTGAGGAAGGAAATAACTATGGGGGATTGGCAAGAACAGTCCCTCCTTGTTTTCTTTACAATATCAGTTTTCTATGTTGGCAATTTTAGTCCCCCACAAGTTTTAAAACTTTTTATAAAAATGTTATTAAATTTTATAAACTTTATAAATCACAATATTTGTCTTGATTAATTATTTATTCATTTTACTAGTAATAATATTATTACTATTAATAGTATTAGTTTTGTTGTTGTAAAAATTCATATTTTTTTTATAAAACTTTTTTTGTAACTTTTTAAGATTTATTACTGTTGTTGTTAATATTATTTGTAATATCGTTATTAATTCCATATATATATAAATAATAGTAGTAGTAGTAGTAGTAGTAATAGTAATAGTAATAATAATAATAGAGAGATAAATGTATAGATAAATAATTGAATTAAATTTCTTATTGATAATCTTGGAATTACATTTGATCGAAATGTTACAGTCTCCCATACTTTTAGGAATTTCGTCCCGAAATTAAGAAGAAACTATAGAAAACAAGCGTGGGTTTTTCAACTTCATTTGGTCTTCGCGTTCCCAAGTGAACTCGTGACCATGTTTCGATTCCCAACGAACTTTAACAATCGGAATTTGTGACAACCAGTACCTGATCGTCCGGCAAGTCCGTACGGTACGTGTACTTTCACTATTTACTATGTGTAAATACAATGTGTAAACAGTTGTGTGACCATAGGACTTAGAAAACAAACAACAGTTGTATGTGTTTAGATGAAAATTTAAATACAGTAAATACAACAACTCATGAGAAAACAACAGTGTGCAAACAAATGACAGATTCACATCGGTTGTGATCTGATATCCACAAATGACAGGAATCAGATGGCCGACAATTCAGTAAGATAACAATGTGAAAATAGGCGAGTTTAGTTGAGTCCGTCAGTGAGGAAAGACAATTTAAATAACAAATTAGTTACGTTTACGAATGATGAACTGACAGCGTGTTTGCGTGTGTGACGATTCACACAAACATATCTGTGAGTTTAACGTTCTGAATGATAACTGAAAAGTAAAAAACAAAAACTAGAAAGTGAAACCCTCGTCATGTTCGTTCGGGTGACGATTCGAACGAATACGCGCGAAGGAGACACGATGTGACGAAACCTTTAAAATAAACGTTTTCGATAAAATAAATTAAGATAAATGGATTTAAATGATTTACTAGGAATAACCACTTTAGAAATGTTAAAAATAAAACTTATTTTATCTAAGTCGTAAAATACGCGTTTACGATCTGGAACGGTAACGAAATCAAGAACCGAGCAACCGAAATGAATCCGAACACACGCGGGGTATATAAACCCTAAATACCCTCATCTTCCTCATTTATTTCACCTCCACTCTCTCTCTACCCCAAAACCGGATTTCTCTCTCTCTCTCTCTAGATTTTTCAACACAAAATCCTCCATAACTTCCTCATTTCTTGATGAAATCTTGCGAACTTGGTGTCTAATCGAAGCTCTTGATCCCCTCTACACGAAAGTCCAACAGATCGGAAGTAAAACCAACCGAAACCAAGGTAATCTGAGCTGCAAGGTACCGAAAATTAGGGTTTTCTACTCCACTAGTTGAAACCGAACCTTAGTCGGTTCTAACCCTAATCTTTTCGACTATACACCCTCTGAAACAGTTACACATACACTACCACCAAAAACCCTCATGAATCTCGACCCTAAAACTCTCATAACCGTGAAACCCTAGCTAGAAGTCAGCTCGTGCGAATGAATGGTTGCTGTCACCATTCGGCCAAATAGGATGTGGACCGAATGGCTACTAGGCGAAGGGGACTCCACCGTATGACAGCCCACATTCGGGCAAGCTTCATTCGCAGGGCCATCTCTTCATTCGGTCACCACATTCGCATGAGCCGCCACATTCGCATGAGCAAGACACATTCGGTTGGGCCACATTCGCATGAACCACATTCGGCCAAGCTTCTCATTCGGCTGAATCATGGAGTTTTCCTTTCGTATGTGATGCTCATTAGCACAACTTGGATACCACCATTCTAAAACCAAACCCCTTGCATCTCATGCAACAAGGGTTATTACAAAGGTGGTGAAAGGGTTTGTAAGATCAATTTTATAAAACTTGAGACCTTTTTCTTTATAAAGGGTTAAATAGTAATGTTATCACTTAAAACATATACTAAAAGGTTCAATAAATGACAACTACTTCAAGTTTAACAAGGACAACATGCAAAGTCTTAAAATATATACCTAAGTTTATACTTCGAGACTATTTTTGATATCAAACCCTTACAACCTCATATAACTTATAAGTCAATATAATCATAAATAATAAGGGCATGCGATGCTAAGGCTAACCTCAAGCGGTTAAGTCTTGGCATATTATATCCTCACAAGTGAACTAGGACAAAGAGGTAACAAAGGATTACAAGTGTTAGCCAACTTTAGGGATAACACACACACACACCTACTCAAAACTTATACTTATAAGTTACAAACAACGTGAAATCAATACAGGATCATGAAAACAACATCAAGAACAACAAAGAGCGTGTGCATTCTTGTTATTACTTAGTCAACCACTTCAATTACAAGGTGAGTTCATACGCCCCTTTTCTAATCTTAACTGATTTCTAATCTCGTGGCTGAGAAACATGCTAATTCTTTTAATTATTTAAAAGTTTTAGTACAACATATTGATTATACTATGATTTAGATAATATTGTTTGATCTTTATTATCGCTTATCATTGTATGTATGCTTGTGTGATCATAACATAACTGAGATATCTAAGATGAATCATGATAATATAGCTTCATGAATACATCAACACAATAGAATAATACTCGTTGTAAGATTATATCTTATAATACTTTATTATTCTTACAAGAATAAACAGTGAGATAACACTCTGACAATGACATGAACTATCAAAAATGATATGATGATAATATAATTTCATGATATCATTCACCACCGGAGTTAACTAAGTGTGGTAAGACTAGTTCTTACAACACTATGATTACAACTCGGTGAAGACTATGGGATGGCATGAGATAGTTACTAATAAGAACAAGAATGATGATCATGATAACATAATTTCATGATAATAACATCATTTACACATTTCTAACATAGTATAATAAGACAAGTTCTTATAATACTTTGTTAAAGACTATGAGAACACTTAACATAGAGAACACACAACATTGAGATGATAACTAAAGGTAATTCAATCCTTCGATTCTATTGACTGTTAGACCGAGGAATTGATTTTCTCTCATGTCATATTATCAGTAATAGTTTCGTTGAAGGCTATGAGAACACAAATGTGATGGAGGTAAATCGGATGCATTGTGATCTGATTACGTGAGGATCACAATGGATTCCTTTTAGGCTCTATGCATTCCAAGATGAGAACAATATCAATAGGTTAGCTATCACTCCTATTATTAGAAGTGAATTAAAGTTAACCCTACAAACGAGAGAATAATAACAAGGATAAGATTGGATAAATCTATTTTCCTTAAAACACTGATGGCTTAAAACACTGATGGCTTCTGGTACTCAACTTTGACTTTTGAGCACGTCAAACACTTACCTACGTAAGTTGCTATTTCTGCCTTCATGTTTGGCCACCAATAAGTCGTCTTCAGATCGTGATACATTTTATCAGAGCTCGGATGTGTTGAATACCGGCTCTTGTGTGCTTCATCCATCACTACGTTTCTCAATCCTCCATGGTGCGGAATCCAGATCCGAACCATGAAGTAGTATGCTCTGTTAGTCTTTACCTCTAGGTGCTTGTCCATGCCACGCAAGGATTCCTGTGTGAGGTTCTTGACAGTCAGAGCTTCCTGTTGAGCATTCCAGATCTGTTGTGGCAATTCGGAATGAATCGTGAGTTGTAGTGCTCGTACGCGTTTTGTTGTCTCCTTTCGGCTTAACGCGTCGGCCACTACGTTTGCTTTGCCAGGGTGATACTTGATGGCGCAATCATAATCTCCAAACCCATCTTCGTTGTCTCATGTTCATCTCTTTTTGATCGAAGATCTGCTGTAGGCTCTTATGATTAGTGAAGATTGTACACTTTGTGCCGTACAACTAGTGTCGCCAAATTTTCAGGGCAAACACCACAGCTCCTAACTCGAGGTCATGAGATGTATAATTCTTCTCAGGCACCTTCAGTTGTCGTGATGCGTATGCTATGACCTTCTCGCGTTGCATCAGCACGCAAACGAGTCCTTATTTCGAGGTGTCGCAATACACCACGAAGTCCTTCTCGCGTTGCATCAGACGATCTTTTTGACCAATTGGTGCAGTGCGTAACTTTTGTTTTAACAAGTTGAAAGCGGTATCTTGTTTCTCTCCCCAATCGAACTTCTTGTCCTTATGAGTTAGGGATGTCAGTGATTGACCGATTTTCGAAAATCCCTCGATAAATCGTCGGTTGTACCCTGCTAGTCCTAGGAATTGTCGCACCTCGGTTGGAGTCTTGGGTACTTCCCAGTTCTTGATGGCTTCGATCTTGGCTGGGTCTACATGTATTCCCTTCTCATTAACCACATGTCCGAAGAATTGGACTTCGCGAATCCAGAAATCACATTTGGAAAACTTCGCGTATAGCTGTTCGTTCTTTAGCAATTCCAAGACAAGCCTTAGATGTTCAATGTGTTCCTCCTGGTTCTTGGAGTAGATCAGGATGTCGTCAATGAACACTATTACGAATTTGTCGAGATAGGGCTTGCACACCCTATTCATGAGATCCATGAATACGGTTGGTGTGTTGGTCAATCCGAAAGGCATGACCAAAAATTCGTAGTGTCCGTATCGGGTTCTAAAGGTAGTCTTAGGAATATCATTTTCCTGTATCCTTAGTTGATGGTAGCCCGATCTCAAATCGATATTCGAATAGTAGCTTGACCCTTGCAATTGGTCAAACAGATCGTCTATTCGCGGTAACGGGTATCGATTCTTGATCGTCACCTTGTAGTCGATGCACATACGGAATGATCCGTCTTTCTTCTTCACAAATAAGACCGGTGCTCCCCAGGGTGAGAAGCTCGGTCTGATGAATCCCTTGTCTAACAGCTCCTGCAAATGGTTAGACAGCTCTTGCATTTCAGTCGGTGCTAGTCAGTATGGAGCTTTAGTAATCGGTGCTGCTCCGGGAGTGAGGTCTATCTGGAACTCGATATGTCGCTTCGGTGGTAGTCCAGGTAAGTCCTCGGGAAATACTTCAGGAAAATATTGGACTACAGCAATGTCCTCGATCTTCTTCTCTTGTTTCGGTTGTTCGGTAATAAGAGCTAGTATCGCAGAGTACCCTTTTTGTAGGTACTTGCTCGCCTTTATGCAAGATATGATATTCAAGGGTATCCCTCGTCGTTCTCCCTGAATTGAGACCTGTTCTTCGCTCGGCAACGTGACTCGTACGACCTTATCATTGCATACGATCAGTTTGCCGTCAGCTAACTCTATGGTATACTTATAATCTAGTGGTGTTGGGGTAATATCAAGCAATTTGCTGAATTCACTATATATAAAGCTTCTATCGGCACCAGTGTCAAATAATATGCTAGCATAGACCTTATTTAAAAGGAACGTACCGGTTACGATGTTTGGGTCATCTTTTGCTTCTCCCGAGCCAATTACAAAGCTCGACCTTTGGCTGCACCTCCTCCGGCCTTCTTTAACTGCGGGCAATCCCTCCGCATGTGCCTCAGCTTTCCACATTCATAACACCCCTTCAGAGTGTTCTGGTTGTTGTTGTTGTTCAGGTTGTGATTGGGGTTGTTGTTGTTGTTGGGTAGCTTTGTTCTACAGCCCTTGGCCATATGGCCATGTCGCCCGCACTTAAGGCAACGGTACCTCTCACATTACCCGAAGTGATGGTATGAGCATCGGTTTCATAGAGGGTATTTCCCCTCGTATACACCTTTCCCTTTGTTGTCGGGTTGGGTAGCAGTGAAAGCTCTGGCTGGTGCAAATCTTTGTTGTTGCTGGTGTGATGAGTGAGACTGATGATGACTGGGTTCCCACTTTCGCTTGTGTCTTTCTTGAGGTTTCATATGTTCACCTCGTTTCGGCAGCTTTCCCTGAGCTACCGCTTGATCCGTCAGTTTGTGGGCCAGTCTGATTGTAGCTTGGATCTGGGTCGGATCAGAGGCTGTGACCGTGCTCTGGATTTGCTCGGGCAGTCCGCTGATGAACTGCTCGATCTTCTTATATTCTGGGGTCACCATTCCCGGGCATAGTTTACACAGTTCATGGAACCGTGTGCAGTATTGCTCTATCTCCGAGCCCACCATCTTATGTATCCATAACTCCTCCTCTAGTTTCTTGATCTCGTTTCTAGGGCGGTACTCTTCCTGCAGCATTCTGGTGAAATCTCCCCAGGTCATTGAGTTAGCTCCGTCCAAACCCAACGTTTGGACATGGGTATTCCACCCTGTGAAGGCCGGTCCCTCAAGAGTACCGGTTGCATATTTAACCTGGTTTTCATCTGCGCACTCGCACATTGAGAAGACAGATTCTGCCTTCTCCACCCATCGGAGCATCCCAACAGCTCCTTCTGTTCCTTTGAAAGTATGGGGATGGCAGTTCAGAAATGTCTAAAATGAGCACCCCTTGTTGGTGTTGCCGTGCGATCCTGTTCGTCAGTAACCAATGTCGTGTGTTAGTAATCGTGTTAGCTACACTATGTTAGTCGGGTTAAGAAGTGTCAGTACCGTTGTTAGTTCCACTTGTCTCGCTATGCTGGCGACTTGCTTCATACTCGGCAATCGCCTTGTTGACTCGACGATCAACCATCATCTTGATGGTTGCCACACCAATTGTTCGCTTAGGATGGTGGGTATGCGTTCCTCTTCCAATCATAGTCGGTTTCTATATGGAAGGGATAGAGTGTTAGTCATCATGGGTTAGAGTGTTAGTCAAGAGTTATGCTAGATGTTATGTTAGTGATAGTCATGATCAAGATACAAGGTAAATAAAACAAAACATCATTTCATTAATGATAATTTGAAGTACAATGATTTTCAAAATGAATTACTACCATTAAGTTCGTATGAGCACATCCCGCTCATATAGGCGTACAAAAAGTGAAATAGACTGAAATAAGAAAAATCTAACCAGTGTGATGCAATCGTGCAGTGTGAATCCCCACTGTCTGCAGAACCGTTGTCCTGGTCCTCCTCAGGATCTTCACCGAGATCCTCATCAAAGTCACCCTCCTCCAGGACCTCGACCTCGAATTGGGGCTCCTGCTCCTAATTCTGCCCGGGCTCCACAATGAGCTGTTCCGCCCAAGCATCTTGGAGTATCGCTTGATTCTCCTCATTAGCCACCTCCACTGCGGAATCATATCGTTTAGGGCGTGACAAACCAGGATCTCAGGCATTAGACATGACGAAAGACCTCTATATGCTTTTCAAACATAATTTTGGTCTAAACTGTAATATCAAAGTTTTAACGTTTGCGGAAGCGTTTTTAAACCAATAACAAAACGTAACGGTTGAAAGTGTAAATTACAAATTCAAAAGCATTCAATGTCTTAATTAATCAAAGCTAAAACACTTGAACTGAAATGTATGCATGAGACTCCATATCCTAGTCCCTGCTCTTCCTTAGTTGTACCTTAGTGTCCTGAGAAAACAGGTAAATCAAGTCAACACAAAGGTTGGTGCATACACAGGTTTGTTTAATCACAAATGTTTGAGACAACTGTTTGAAACGAAATGTTTATAGATAACATAATCACACATTGCATAGTCATGATAGCTAGTCATTGTACTATTTACATAAGTGGTTGACACCGAAGCTGACTGTTGCATGCTATTGCATGTTTTGCCTTTCCACTATTGTCTACACAAACAATAGTAATGTTGTATTGGCTAGTTAAACACTTGCGTAGACCTCTACCAAATGAGGCTTGTCAAACCCAATAGATCTATCTTCAACTACCACGCTTTGCACTACGGCAAATTAAACGGTTCAATGTGTAAGGACTTTGAGTGTTATGTGCACACTTATAGTAAACAGCTAACTCATGCAAGTGATATGTATCTAAAATGTTTGTTTGCACATGTTTTCTCCCCCAAAATAGTTAAAACAAGAAAAGGGGCCGTGTACGCACCTGATAATGTGAATTGAATGAGCAAGTGTTCGCGAATTCGCGTAGATAGTCTTCTACGAAAAATCTGTGTTATTTACAATAACGTTGTGTTATTCGGAATGTCATTTCGTCTTAGAAATCACATACGTGTCAACACACGTATGTTAGATTGTTAGAAACGTTCATACGAAGGTACATGTGATTTTAAATTCGTTTATTTAAATTGTATTTCGTATTTACGATTACATTTAAACAAAATCAATTATACTCGAGTTTGTTTTCGAGAAAAAAAAAATATATAAATTTTATTATTTTATTTCGTTCGAAATTCCATTTCGGTTCCAACGCCATTTGAACGAGTCGAATCGGAGTTAAAACGAATGAGTTACGATTAAAATACAAAATTTTGTTTTAAATCCAAAAACCGGTGGGACTGGGCCTCGAACCCACGACCCCTCATGCTCAACACGCCCAACCTACAATTTAAACCCACTAGGGATTCGCATCTAATTCCCAAGATAAATTCTTTTAAGCTTCAAGTCCCATGTTTCCCTTTGTTACCCAACCGAACCAAATGGTCCCAATTGAACCCGATTCAAGCCCAAATCGATCCCCGAACCATGGGGCTATATTTCTATAGACTTAGGCGAGTCTATAGATGGATTCAATTTGATAAATGATTACCTCAAGATCTATCATTCGGTTATACATAATTTCGAAATCAAGTTCAAAAACCCACAATCCAAATTGATCAAGTTCGCTTATATTAATCTATAAATCCATAGGTTTTTCATCAAAAGGTTTACTACTAACCCATTTGTGATATTTAATTTGTATTTTCAATTTGTTTAAATCAAAACCCCAACCCATTTTTTGTTTCAAAATCGCGTAATAGCTTGATTCTCAATTCAATGTTTTTAAATGCAATTGACATAAGATTTTCATTAAGTTCATCATTTCGAACATGTTAAAATAGTTTAATTTGATTATGAACTTCTTTTTGATCAAAAACCCCAAATCGTTTTACATGAAGAACCCTAGAACTTGATCCTATACAATTCGTTGTTTTTATGTAAACTTATCATAGAACTTTTATTAAATGATAAATTCCGAAGCTGAGGGTATAATTTGATTTGGTTTTCAAAGTCGTTTGAATAAAAATCCCCAAATTGTTCTTGTTCAAGAACCCTAGAATGTGAATTCATATAATTCGTTGTTAGAAGCCCAAATTAGCATTAGGCTTTGCTTAGTCGGCCCTTTTAGCTTGTATAGGAGTCAATTGTTACCCGATTTGATGCCAAATTGATGGAGATCGACTACAAGCTCGAGTTCGGCCAACACTCGATCCAATTTTTCTTCCCGTAGCCTATTTCTTCGAATTGTTGTGTGGAGAACTCTCTGAAACTACCGATTAGAGTTTTTAAAGTGCTAATGTGATTGATTTTTATCAATTTATTCCATTTCTAATGTAACCGACTTTGGTTTTGGTTTTGAGTGTTTAATTAATATTAATTCGACATTATTATTGAAATTAATCATGGAATTGATTATTGAAATCATTAATACGACCGTTGTTTTTGATTTATTTTGATTAATTACATGATATTAACTGAATTTCGAATTTCTCAAATGTTTATGAACGGATTTTGACTTTTTAAAGTCAAAATTGAGCATTTGATTGATTTCAAGTTAAATATTTGTCTTTTAAGTGTTTTGGAACTTATTTTGTTAAATTTTAATCCCTCTAGTTTGATTTTGTATCATTTCGCTAGTTTCCGATTAACGGTGTTAACCCGAAATGCCGGATTTTCACATCATCCCCTTGTTGAAAGAATTTTCATCCCGAAAATTGCTTAGTGTTAGAAGTAGTTAGGAAACTACTTGCGAGTTCAAATTGTACGTGCTAGTGCGATAGTTGATCATTCCGTGTACTTGTGTGTACTCACACACAAAACCCAATGTTTGTAACATCACAGCTAAGTGTGATCGTTTTAAGTTGAATGTTTGCATGCACACCGCCAGTTTATGCACCTAACTGTGAATGTTTGTGTTTGATCATATTGTGCTATGTAATCTTGTACATAGTGAGTGTTCGCAACTGTTTGTACTATTTAACCTCGCACATAGCAAATGTTTGAAACTAATCATGTATGTACTATCATAACATGTAACATATGAAATGTAGCACATAAAATTTAATGTAGCACAAATGTTTGTAACAAAATCAACTGCATAAAGTGTTTGTGCTAACAGTTTGAAATCTGAAATGTTGACGTGTGAAGCATCACGTCATCCCCTTGTTGAAGGAAATTCCGTCCTGAAATTTAACGTGTCTTCGCAGTGTTTGCAGTTGTCGTTTTGAACAGATGAGGATACTTCTTCATCAATTGGTCTTCCCTTTCCCATGTGAATTTAGGTCCACGTCTTGAATTCCACCGGACTTTGACTATCGGAATCTTGCTTTGTTTATGTTGTTTGACCTCTCGATCTATGATTTCAACTGGTTCTTCGATGAACCGTAACTGTTCGTCCACTTGTATTTCCTCAAGTGGTACAATCAATGTCTCATCAGAAAGGCATTTCTTTAAGTTCGAAACGTGAAACATATCATGAACTCCGCTGAGTTCATCCGGTAGTTGGAGTTGATACGCAACCGGACCAATCCTTTTCAGGATCTCAAAAGGTCCTACGTAACGTGGGCTAAGCTTCTCGCGCTTGTCGAATCGTATCACACCTTTCCAAGGTGATACCTTTAGAAGAACTCGGTCTCCTACTTGAAATTCCAATGGCTTGCGACGCTTGTCAGCGTAACTCTTTTGTCAATCCCGAACCGCTGCCATACGGTTCCGGATTTGAACTATCTTCTCTGTCGTTTCGTGTACTAGTTCAGGACCTGTTATCTGACTGTCACCAATTTCAGCCCAACAAAATGGTGAACGACATTTACGACAATACAGTGCTTCAAACGGTGCTGCTTGAATACTTGTATGATAACTGTTGTTGTAAGAGAATTCCACTAACGGTAAGTGGTTTTCCCAGCTTTCACCAAAATCAATTACACAAGCTCGTAACATATCGTCGAGCGTCTGAATCGTACGTTCACTCTGACCGTCGGTTTGTGGATGATATGCGGTACTCATGTCTAAACGAGTTCCCAATGACTTATGGAGAGATTTCCAAAAGTTTGAAGTGAATCGGGCATCCCGATCTGATATGATGGAAATTGGTACGCCATGCCGCGCTACCACTTCCTTAATGTAAAGACGAGTCAATTTCCCCATTTTGTCAGTTTCCTTATTAGTCAGAAAATGTACAAATTTCGTTAATCGGTCACCAATTGCCCATATCGTATCACAACCACTTGGTGTACGGGGTAACTTAGTAATAAAATCCATCGAAATCTGTTCTCATTTCCATATAGGTATTTCTGGTTGTTGCAATAAACCAGATGGTTTCTGATATTCAACTTTGACTTTAGAGTAAGTT
Organism: Mikania micrantha; assembly: GCA_009363875.1. Lineage (NCBI taxonomy): Eukaryota > Viridiplantae > Streptophyta > Magnoliopsida > Asterales > Asteraceae > Mikania > Mikania micrantha. Next base: position 240,782 of record SZYD01002525.1, read on the forward strand.
AAACATCTGCTAACGTACTTAGCAATGTCAGCTTTCATGTGAGGCCACCAATAAACTGCCTTCAAGTCATGATACATTTTGTCTGACCCCAGATGGACTGAATATATAGAATTGTGCACTTCATCCATCACGAGTTCCCTTAGACCACCATGCAAAGGTATCCAAAGTCGATTCATGAAACAACGAGTTCCATCAGGCATGACATCCAATTGTTTTTCCATTCCTCGTAAGGATTCCTGTTCCAAGCTATCCTTTTCTAAGGCTTCAAGCTGAGCACTGCGTACCTTGTCAGGTAAGTCAGTATGTATCGTCATCATAAGGCGCGAACCCGTCTTGTTGATGTTGTGTCTTTTCTGCTTAAAGCATCAGCTACCACATTAGCTTTTCCTGGATGGTACTTGATCGCGCATTCGTAGTCGTTCAACAACTCGACCCATCGTCGATGTCTCATATTAAGCTCCTTCTGGTCAAAGATATGTTGCAAACTCTTATGATCAGTGTAAATGGTACACTTGGTTCCATATAAATAATGCCTCCAAATCTTCAAAGCAAATACCACTGCTCCTAACTCCAAATCATGGGTAGTGTAATTCTTTTCGTGTGGTCGAAGTTGCCGTGAAGCGTAAGCAATCACTTTATCACATTGCATCAACACACATCCCAAACCCTGGGCAAATGCATCACAATACACCACAAAGTCTTCTGTTCCCTCCGGTAAGGACAGAATCTGTGCACTGCAGAGTTTTTGTTTCAGTAACCGGAATGCAGCTTCCTGTTTATCAGTCCAATCATACTTCGTCCCTTTGTGCGTAAGAGCTGTAAGTGGTTGAGAGATCTTTGAGAAACCTTCAATGAATTTTCGATAGTAACCCGCCAAACCGAGGAATTGTCGTATCTCGGTAGGGGTCTTTGGTGCTTCCCAATTCTTAATCGCTTCAATTTTCGCTCGGTCAACATGTATGCCTTTCTCATCGACTATATGACCCAAGAATTGAACTTCTCGCATCCAGAAGTCACATTTCGAGAACTTAGCGTACAATTGTTCTTGTTTCAGTAATTCTAACAGCAATCGAAGGTGTTCAGCATGCTCCTCCTCAGTCTGAGAATAGATGAGAATGTCATTAATGAAAACAATGACAAACTTATCAAGATAAGGTTTGCAAACTCTATTCATGAGATCCATGAATACAGCTGGAGCGTTTGTCAATCCAAATGGCATGACCAGAAATTCGTAATGGCCATAATGCGTTCTGAATGCTGTCTTTGGAATATCTTCCTCTTGGACTCTGAGTTGATAATAACCAGACCTGAGATCAATCTTCGAGTAGTAACTCGAACCTTGCAATTGATTAAACATATCGTCAATTCTAGGTAACGGATGCCGGTTTTTGATGGTAACTTTGTTAAGTTCCTGGTATTCGATACACATACGGAAAGTCCCGTCCTTCTTCTTAACAGATAAGACTGGAGCTCCCCAAGGTGAAAAACTAGGTCGTATGAACCCCTTATCCAACAACTCTTGCAGTTGTGTAGATAACTCTTGCATCTTCAGACGGTGCAAGTCGATAAGGCGCCCTAGCTATCGGTGCTGCGTCTGGTGTAAGGTCGATTCGAAATTCCACTTGTCTGATAGGTGAAAATCCCTGTAAGTCTTCTGGAAATACTTTAGGAAATTCTCGAACCACTGGGATGTCTTCGATCTTCTTCTCAGCTACCGGCTTCTCAGTTATAAGTGCTATAACGGCTGTATGACCTTTACGCAGACATTTGTGTGCTTTCATATAAGATATGAGACGCAGTGGCGTACTGCTCTTCTCACCTTGTACATACAGTGTCTCTCCATGTGGAAGAGGTATACGGACAATCTTTCCATGGCATACTATTTCAGCCTGGTGTTTCGACAACCAATCCATGCCAATAACTACATCAAGACTGCCTAAAGTGATAGGCATAAGTTCAATTTCCATTGTTTCACCCATCAAGTCAAGGACACATCCTTTAAGGATAGGTTCTACTTGCAATTAACTTGCCATCAGCTAGTTCTACAGTGTATGGGTTTTCTAAGGCAGTAGGACTAACATTTAGCAATTTACAAAATGTACTAGATACAAAGCTCCGGTCTGCACCAGTGTCAAATAGCATAGAGGCAGAGTGATTATTCAAGAGAAACATACCCGTAACAATGCTGGGATCCTCCCGTGCTTGACGTCCTCCAATCACGAATGCCCTGCCCTTAGCGCCATTTTTGTTGTTATTGTTGTTGTTATTGGTGCCGTTTCCGTTTGTATCATTCGCCCCTCCCTTCTTGAGTTGTGGGCAATCCATTATGAAATGCCCTGGTTTGCCACACTCAAAACAACCCTTTTGTGTGTTATTCTGGTTAGCTGGGTTTGTCTGTAATTCCCCCCGACAATCCTTTGCAGCATGACCCATCTTCCCGCACCGTTGGCATCGGTACTTGTCACATTGATTCCCAATGTGATGAAGTCCACATTTATTGCATTTTGGGTATTTACAAAAATATCAGCCTGACGATTGCTGATTATTGTTTGAGTTCTGATGGGTCCTGTTGGATTCAGGCTTGCGGTTCTGATGAAACGACTGTTAGTTGGAACTCTTGGAATTGCGGCTATCCTACTTTCGCTTGTGGTCTCCTACTTTGACTTTGTCCTCCCTCGGACAGTTACACATCTCAAACACCGATTCTGCCTCTTCAATCCATCGAAGAAGTCCATTGGCTCCTTCCGATCCTTTGAAGTTGTGTGGTTTGCAGTCCAAGAACGTCTTGAACGTGCACACCTGTGAATTTACCAACCCCCCGTTGGACCATGTGGTCCTGTCGGATGTGTTTGAGCATAGTTTGCGATAGCCTCTACAACCTTACTGTTGTTGAGTTCATCAACAATCATGTTTATGTTCTTGTCAGCCATAATTTTTAAATATACATAATGATATTTCATTCATCGCATAATCATCATTCATGCATAAGTAAACATGACACACAATTATTGCCATCAAAATACTACTTCTCATGATAATTTCTGTAATTCAACTAATCATGACATTTTATTTGTTATGAGTACATCCCACTCATATAGGTTTATTAACTGAAAAATAAATAACATCAAAATATCTAAACTCCACCATTTGGTGGCGCAACACTAGGAGATGAATCAGCCTGCTCTCGTGGACCACCCCCTACACCGTGTTCATACTGCATATGTCCGGTGATGAGTGCCAATGCATGCTCAGCTAAATCCCCAACTATGTTGGTTCCATCTATAGCCGCATTAGCTCGTGCAATGGCCTCTTCGGCCCTTGCCTCGGCCATAGACGCACGTAGTTCCGTCTCCTGTTGGCGTGCCTCGGCCATAGTTGCACGTAATTCATCATCTTGCAGTCGGTCGGTGAGCTCAACAATAGCATTTCGCATCATCTCCACATCTTACACCAGATTCTCATGTAACTCGTCTATACGAGTCAGCTTCTCCTTAAGACTCCTCCATTTCTCCATAATCCAGTTGTTGCTTTTTAACAATCCTGTGATTGCCCCTACTGCCTCACGCATATTACGGATCTCTCGATCCATACGTGCCACGAATGCAGCAAATGCTTGCTCTAGCGGATATCCTAGAGCCGGTAATGTCCAAATGCCAGTAGTAGAGGAAGTAGTGGGTGGTGGAGGCACTCTCTCCTCGCGAACCCAGCTACAGATAAGATCAGGGAACCATTGCCAATAATGGCTGCTCCCTCTAGGTCTAATGTGAATATCCTCACCATGGTGGATAGTACCATCCACTGGCTCCAGTTTCCTTTTCTTAGCTGCTTGAATTTCCACAACTTGTGGCTCCTCATCATGAATACGCGTAGACGATGATGCCATATCTGTAACATAACACTTATGTATAAAGACTATACAAAATATGAGTGTATAAGCAAGTGTGTCTAATGTCTAACAGTTATAGTCTAAGTCTACTAAGGCAAACCTAGTTCGCTATAACCAATGTCTCTGATACCAATCTGTCACACCCCCAATTTTCAACTAACGGAATCATACCGTTTAGGGCGTGACAAACCAGGATCTCAGGCATTAGACATAACAAAAGACCTCTATATGCTTTTCAAACGTAATTTTGGTCTAAACTGTAATATCAAAGTTTTAACGTTTGCGTAAGCGTTTTTAAACCAATAACAAAACGTAACGGTTGAAAATGTAAATTACAAATTCAAAAGCATTCAATGTCTTAATTAATCAAAGCTAAAACACTTGAACTGAAATGTATGCATGAGACTCCATATCCTAGTCCCTGCTCTTCCTTAGTTGTACCTTAGTGTCCTGAGAAAACAGGTAAATCAAGTCAACACAAAGGTTGGTGCATACACAGGTTTGTTTAATCACAAATGTTTGAGACAACTGTTTGAAACGAAATGTTTGTAGATAACATAATCACACATTGCATAGTCATGATAGCTAGTCAATGTACTATTTACATAAGTGGTTGACACCGAAGCTGACTGTTGCATGCTATTGCATGTTTTGCCTTTCCACCATTGTCTAACACAAACAATAGTAATGTTGTATTGGCTAGTTAAACACTTGCGTAGACCTCTACCAAGTGAGGCTTGTCAAACCCAATAGATCTATCTTCAACTACCACGCTTTGCACTACGGCAAATTAAACGGTTCAATGTGTAAGGACTTTGAGTGTTATGTGCACACTTATAGTAAACAGCTAACTCATGCAAGTGATATGTATCTAAAATGTTTGTTTGCACATCTTTTCACCCCCAAAATAGTTAAAACAAGAAAAGGGGCCGTGTACGCACCTGATAATGTGAATTGAATGAGCAAGTGTACGCGAATTAGCGTAGATATTCTCTTCTACGAAAAATCTGTGTTATTTAAAATAACGTTGTGTTATTCGGAATGTCATTTCGTGTTTGAAATCACATACGTGTCAACACACGTATGTTAGATTGTTAGAAACGTTCATACGAAGGTACATGTGATTTTAAATTCGTTTATTTAAATTGTATTTCGTATTTACGATTACATTTAAACAAAATCAATTTTACTCGAGTTTGTTTTCAAGAAAACAAAATATATAAATTTTATTATTTTATTTCGTTCGAAATTCCATTTCGGTTCCAACGCCATTTGAACGAGTCGAATCGGAGTTAAAACGAATGAGTTACGATTAAAATACAAAATTTTGTTTTAAATCCAAAAGCCGGTGGGACTCGGCCTCGAACCCGCGACCCCTCATACTCAACACGCCTAACCTACAATTTAAACCCACTAGGGATTCGCATCTGATTCCCAAGATAAATTCTATTAAGCTTCAAGTCCCCTGTTTCCCTTTGTTACCCAACCGAACCAAATGGTCCCAATTGAACCCGATTCAAGCCCAAATCAATCCCCGAACCATGGGGCTATATTTCTATAGACTTAGGCAAGTCTATAGATGGATTCAATTTGATAAATGATTACCTCAATATCTATCATTCGGTTATACATAATTTCGAAATCAAGTTCAAAAACCCACAATCCAAATTGATCAAGTTCGCTTATATTAATCTATAAATCCATAGGTTTTTCATCAAAAGGTTTACTACTAACCCATTTGTGATATTTAATTTGTATTTCCAATTTGTTTAAATCAAAACCCCAACCCATTTTTTGTTTCAAAATCACGTAATAGGTTGATTCTCAATTCAATGTTTTTAAATGCAATTGACATAAGATTTTCATTAAGTTCATCATTTGGAACATGTTAAAATAGTTTAATTTGATTATGAACTTCTTTTTTATCAAAAACCCCAAATCGTTTTACATGAAGAACCCTAGAACCTGATCCTATACAATTCGTTGTTTTTATGTAAACTTATCATAGAACTTTTATTAAATGATAAATTCCGAAGCTGAGGGTATAATTTGATTTGGTTTTAAAAGTCGTTTGAATAAAAATCCCCAAATTGTTTTTTTTCAAGAACCCTAGAATGTGAATTCATATAATTCGTTGTTAGAAGCCCAAATTAGCATTGGGCTTTGCTTAGTCGGCCCTTTTAGGTTGTATAGGAGTCAATTGTTACCCGATTTGATGCCAAATTGATGGAGATCGACTACAAGCTCGAGTTCGCCCAACACTTGATCCAATTTTTCTTCCCGTAGCCTATTTCTTCGAATTGTTGTATGGAGAACTCTCTTAAACTACCGATTAGAGTTTTTAAAGTGCTAATGTGATTGATTTTTATCAATTTATACCATTTCTAATGTAACCGACTTTGGTTTCGGTTTTGAGTGTTTAATTAATTTAAATTCGACATTATTATTGAAATTAATCATGGAATTGATGATTGAAATCATTAATACGACCGTTGTTATTGATTAATTTTGATTAATTACATGATATTAACTAAATTTCGAATTTCTCAAATGTTTATGAACGGATTTTGACTTTTTAAAGTCTAAATTGAGCATTTGATTGATTTCAAGTTAAATCTTTGTCTTTTAAGTGTTTTGGAACTTATTTTGTTAAATTTTAATCCCTCTAGTTTGATTTTGTTCGATTTCGTATCATTTCGCTAGTTTCCGATTAACGGTGTTAACCCGAAATGCCGGATTGTCACATTGACCGTGATTGACCGTGTCAAGTCAACGACCCGTTGGTGAACCGTGTGTTGGTTGTCTTTCGTGTAACATTCGTGCTCGTGCTCGTTGTGTGTAAAACGCGCAATTCGCATTCATGGGCAACTTACTATTTATAGTAAGTTTCCATTTATAGCAAGTCCTATAACACATATTATTTTTAAGGTTCTAGCTTACTCGTTAATACTACGTGATCATGTTAACACATAGCACCTTATCATAAATAAACATATAAGCCGTTTTCGCACACTAAAGTTTTCTAAAAAGGAAAGTTTCTAAATCTAGCCTGAATATCATTGGAAACCATCTAGCTTATAATGAAATAATCACATCATGTCATATTCAGTCATTTAGCATGCTCAAAACATATCTAGCATTCGTATATTGATATTTCACAAACAAAGTTACTAAAAATAGTAACCATAACCAATATCCTTCAAATGATCATTCTAAGCATATCTAGTCCATCATTATATCAAATATCATCATGTACAACCATTTAACATCATTTAAACATGTCAATCTAGATCAAATCATCACCTAGCAAAAGTCGGTTCACCAAAGTTACTAAAAATAGTAACTTGGTCCAAGATGACCACAAATCGATTTCAAATCAAATCATTTAGCATTCTAACAACATATTATCACCCAAGTAGCCAATCTATACCCATGCATATTTCACAATCTCATCCATATCACCATTTTTTAACTAAAAAGTTACTATATTTAGAAAGAATTTCAAATAACCCATTTTAACCATAAAAATCATGTTTTAACCTTGCAAATGTACTTAAACATTATCAAGAATCAACACTATGCAGCCAAAACCATCAAAAATACTCTAGATCATACATGCATGCAAGTATATTAGCCATTCATGACCAAATCATACTTTCTACATGTACTTATCATCATGGATCGTCATGTAACATCATTTAATCATCATAAATCATCAAATATCATATAAATATCATCAAACCCAGATTCATTTATCACCAAATTCGTGCATGCAAAGCTAGAGAGCTTGCATGTGGGTTTCGAAGCTTGTGAGTGTGTTTGTGTGTGTTGAGAGTGCATATTAGTTATGAATACTACCTTCAAGTGTCTCCAAAGACTGAGGTGATGATTCTACCAACTTCTAGAGCTCCTGGACAGTGGGTTGGTGTAGGAACAACAAGGTGGTGATGAGAGATGGTGCCTTAGAGATCTTTCTTCAAGGTTCCTAAGCTTCAAGGTGGCTTCCAAGGGGCTGTTACAAAGGTTTTGGAGAAGAAAAAGATGCTCTACGTACCGCGAAGAAATTCGGGATTCAAAATCCCCCGTCCACCTCCTGTTGCGTACCGCCATGGGTATCTCCTGGGTCCTTAGCGTACCGCGACGGGTTCCAGAAGAGCCCAATAAGCCAAATTTCTATGGTTTGATCTGTTATTCATCGTTCATGTTTACGGACTATTGTTCGACCTCTTTTGAACTTCTAAGTTCAATGTTTGAGCGTTTCGTGAGGTTTCTGGTGTTTTGTTACACGATGTGCTAAACGTTCACCAACGTTCGTGTTTTCTTAGACACGTGTGTGCGTGTTGCGATAATTCTCCGAATTATCGTGTCAGTGTTCGTACCGGCATGCCACGTGTCACACTAAATTAAATTAATTCTAGTGCCACGTGTACAAGTATCAATTAAATAAATAGTTAAATAAATGGGATGCTGACCTGGAATTTACGGGTGTCACAATATTCCTGTACTACCCCTTGTTTGTTATACGCCTGTGAATAATACACAAATTTTCTACGACCATATGAATTCGAAATTATTATATATATTAAAAGTTATTAGAAAGGAATATTAGTTATATTAATATTATATTAAATAGTAAATTTAATATATATATATATATATATATAAAATATTGACTGAATATATATATGTGTGTGTGTGTGTATAATGAGTGGACCCCGATGCTTATAATATTAGGTGTCTAATCCATGTATTAACGTTTTAAAATTTTAGACTTAACCATCAGAAGTTTTTTTAACTTTGAAAAGTAGTAAATAAAATATTAAATTTGAAAGATTTACTTAAATATTTGGGTTTTAATAAATTTGAGAGATTTGCTTATACATTTGGGTTTTTGTTTTAATTCAAACGATTGATTGTCGGTTTGAAAGATTTTGTGAGTAATTTTTTATTATTATTTTTATAAGATATTTGTGAGGTTTTGCATGATTTTATGTTTTTATAAGGCTGGCAAAACAGGTCTTATCGTGTTTAACAGGTCAGAGACGACGCGCGAAATGCAAATTTAAAACATGAAAATGACTTGTTTAACACTTGGTTTGGTGATTTAAGCGTGACAGTTCTATGTTTTAAATAACAAAAAAGAGAAATGATGAATCCTAACCTTCTAATTTTTATTATTTAAAAAAAAAGGAAAAATTAAAAAGTGCATTTTTTGCTAAACAGGTCTAATCGTGTTTTATCAGGTACCCGTTTTGCCAGCTCTATGTTTTTATGAACAATTTTGTATAGAGTTCGTGATGAACTGATGATATATTTGATTTTGCTATGTTACTTATGTTTTTGCAAATGATATGTATAATACCCGCTTTCGGGAGTGTACTGTGATAACCCGCCGTGTCACACCCCGAGCCGGCGGGGTAGGATCGAAATCCCCGTTGGGCGGAAGGTTCACGGGGCGCAATATCGTGAGTGATAATCGGAATGATCAGATTGTTACATTGCACATGATATATAAGTGAGAAACTTGCTAAAATAAAATAGAATTACAAAGTTAAATTACATCAGTTAAGTTTATAATTTAACGATGTAAATCTACTATCACATCATAAATCTTCTGTCTTGTATCTGCACAAGATATACAAAATAACTGTATAATGATGCTTCAAAATATGCAGGTCCAAAAGCTAGGTCCTCTATCCGATAACCTAGTCCAAAGAAATAACACTTCAGTTGACCTGTTCGTCACCTGAGAAGTCATGCAAAAATAAAGTCAACACATGGTTGGTGAGTTCATTATGTTTTATAAAAATGAATTTGAATAACCTTAATAACAACCTTAACCTCACCAGTAACCACCTATACCATCCAACTTAATATGCTTATATATAGGGCATATGTAGGGTCGAACTTACCGCCCGCCCAGCCACCGTCCCACCACATACTAAACCACATGATATATTGTTCCTGGTGATAATTAAGCATTTCATCCCACTACTTTGATTCCTTGACATATGATCCATAGCATTTGATTACCCTGAAAATGTTTACCTTGATCCCCCGAAATGACAACCTTAACCTCATCAACAACCACCTATGCTATCCAATCAAATATGCTTATATATAGGGCATATGTAGGGGACAAGCCCCAGCCACCGTCCCACCACATACCGGACTGCTTAACATATTGTTGTTAATGATAATTAAGCGTTTCACTCCATTCACCTTTGATTTAGATTCTTGATTTCCACAAAAAGTTTACCTTTAATTATCTGAGTTCACCATGTATTCATGATTACCTCAAAGCATTTGTAGAAATATAATACTAAATGTTTAATTAAATTAATAATAAAACAATTAAATACAACTAAGACATGATGATTGGGCCTATTTGAGTTCACCATGTATTCATGATTTCCACAAAAAGTTTACCTTTAATTATCTGAGTTCACCATGTATTCATGATTACCTCATTAGATTGTAATGATTTCATTATTTCAATGATTCACACACATTTATGATTTCTGATTCCTTGAGTATTTTGATCTTGATCTTTAGAATTTTCATGATTTCACAATGATAATTGAATCTTGATTATGATTCTTTGTTCTCAGATCCTACACTGAATTAGGTTTCTTTGAATATGATCTTTAGTTTCTTTGATTTTACTTTGAGTTTAGGTTCTTGAATTTGAGCTTGATGGACTAAGGTTTAGTTTAGAGTTTAGAGTTAAAGTGTTACTCATAAGAGTAATTTAATTAACTTGATAATTTGATCAGCATAATAATTACCTAGACAGGAGTCTAGGAGTATCAACAAACATAAAGATATGACATATGATAAATAAAAGCATTTAAGTAAACAATTTAAATAAATCAGTTTACGCATGCTTCTCAGCCCCGCGTTTTAAAACAAAAATGTTAGAAAAGGGGCAATGAACTCACCTATGCTGCTATGTAAATGATCTAACACAAAATGCGCGCTCTTATTGTAGCTTAGGTTTCTTCGGTTCCTGTGTTGTTTTATAAGAGTTTGGATACAATAAGTATACGTAATAATCGTTGTGCCTAAGGTTTGATCTTGGTGTGTGTGCAACTAAGTGTCTTATTACTAGTGAAATTCTAAGATTCAATCTAAATGATTTAGTTCAATTCCCCATTTATAACCCCAAATCCCATGTTTAATTACAACACTTATAATTAATTTTATAAAATTTGGGCAGAGTCTCCTTTGTATCTAGTTCAAATCCAGGCAATTATATTGTCCATTTTACAACAAATTCCCAACAATTTAATCATAACGCTTTTAACTTAAACATTTATAAATAAATTCCATTTCATTTCAAACTAAACAAGATTTTAGAAAATTATTAACTTTACTTCAATAAATTCACAAACCTTCAATTTTATTGAAAACATCATTATTTAAATTTAAATAAGCGCTTAATATGTGCTGGACTTAATTAAGTCCCATTGGCCCACTTAGGCCCGATCGAAGATCTTTGATTTATGTGACACCCCGTAATTTCCAGGTCAGCATTTTGATTACTTAAATGTTTATTTAAATACTTTATGTACACGTGGCACTAGAATTAGATCAATTTAGTGTGACACGTGGCACGACAGTACAAACACTGACACACAACAGGATAATTCGTGGAATTACCGGCAAACAGCACAGACGTGTCAAAACACACGAACGTTGGTGAACGTCAAGCACATTGTGTAGCACAACACCCGAAAACTTCACGAAACACCCACACTTTGAGCTTGGAAGTTCAAACGAGGCCAAACGATAGTTCGGAAGCGTGAAAACGACGACGAACGGATCAAACCCATTAAAAAGGGCTTATTGGGCTCTTCAGGGGCCCATCGCGGTACGCGATGGCCCAACAAGAAGAATCGTCGCGGTACGCGACAAACATCGAGGAGAGTTGACTCCCGAAATCCGCCGCGGTACGCGGAGCATGTTTTTGAACCTTCTCCGCGGTATGCGACGCAGTCTCTGCGACAAAATCTTATAAATCCAAGATTGTAATCATATCAAGCCACCCTAGTCTCTTATTCTCGATTCCCAGACACTCAATCTTCGTCTTCTTCATCAGAAAACCATCTGGAAGCCATTAGAGACCTGCAAAAAGCTTAGAACTTGAAGGGTTGAAGCTCATTAACCTCCTAGAAGTCGAAGAACCATCACCACGATCTTGCTATTCGAAGGAGCTGCTGTCCAGAAGCACTTAGAAGCCTTCTAGCTCGATCTCATCATCATCTCAGTCTTTTAGGAGCACTCAAAGGTAGTATGTCCTTCCTTGTAGCCTAAAAACACTCACAAACACACATGCATGGCTTGAAACCCACATGCAACCACCATTGGTGTACATGCACGAATTTCAGTTCTGGGTTGTTGGTTTTGATATGATTTATGATGATCTAGAGTGATTTAGTAGCATATTGTGATGATCCATGATGATGGATATTGATGAAACTCACGATTTTCATGCAAAATGTTGAATGGTGGTCATGCATGTATGATCCATGATGGTAGGAATGAATTTGAGTATGTTGATATGTTTATTGATGATATTGAAGGATGAGTACATGCTTGGATTTGTTTAAAATGGTCAGAATGTCGATTTTTAGTAATCTTTCCATTATTAGTAACTTTTATTTGCAAAATGATTGTTGGAGATGAATTCATGAACATGCATGTATGTAGAATTGTTATTAGGTTGATAATACGGTTATTTGATTAGTTAGAAAGAGATTTTGATAATGTTAATAGTCATACTTGTCATTGTTACTATTTTTAGTAACTTTATTTGTTGAATAATGTTAAGTGATGATTTGGCTATATTGGTATGTTTAAAGGATGTTAAATGAGTTACTATGATGATTAGTGACATGAAAATTGGTTTAGAAATGTTAAAAAGGGTTATTTCTATGCAAAACTACAAAGTTACTATATTTTGTAACTTTATTTCTACAAAAACCGATTTGTCAACGTGTTGTATGATTTGAGCATGCTAAGTGACTTATTATGTTATAATATTATGATTAGATGACTAAGTTAGATGGTTTCCGATGTCTCGTATGTTAAAAATGGAAACTTTCCATTTTAGGAAACTTTTATGTGCTAACATGCTATAAACGACTTATGTGAAACCGTATGATGACGTGCTATGTGTTAACATGATCACGTAGGACTAATGAGCATGCTAGAACTCTAAAACCGATATGCTTTGTGAACTTTCCATAAATGGAAACTTACTATAAATAGTAAGTTGTCCATGGACGCGACTTACATGTTTTGCACAAGACAAACACTTGCACGATTGCTACACGATTCACAACCGTCACACGGTTCACCAACGGGTCGTTGACTTGACACGGTCAACTTTGGTCAACTCTGGTCAAACACGGTCAATGTGGGCCAACACAGTCAAACACGGTCAATGTGGGCCAACATAGTCAAACACGGTCAAACACGGTCAATGTGGACCAACACGAGCAAACACGGTCATTGTGGACCGACACGGACAAACATGAACAACCAAGGGTTGTTGGACACAAACACGAGCACTAACACAAACACTAGCACGGTCACATACACGAACTCACGCACGGTATACGATATAGGTTGCCGGTGACCGACGTGCTACTTGACGATTCAGGAGCTTACGCTTATATACATTCATATTACTAAGGTGAGTTTACGGCCCCTCTTTACTCTTTTTCAACGCTTTTAAATAGGGGGAGAATACTAGTTACATCGAGTCAAACATTTGTTACTGTACAAACATATTTGGTGTATGCTGGTTTATTGGACAAACATTAAGTGTTGAACTCGTATTAAGCCCTCACAAAGTCTTACCGTTAATGTACGAACAACGTGGTAGATTTGGATGGATCCATTAGGGAATGACTAACCCCACGGGGCACTATGTTGACTGGATGTCATAACCCGTGCAAATTGTGACCTAACTTGCTATGTATACGAGGCATAGCGGAGGCAGGGACAAACAAGTCTAGTTCGGTAGTGACGCACTGACACTTTGGGCCTAGGGCTCGGTACTAACATTGATAAACAACATGACACACTTTCTTACTATATATATGTATATCAAAACCTGTGAACTCACCAACCATTGTGTTGACACTTTTTCTAAACTTGTATTCTCAGGTAACTGACAGGCACCCGGAATAGGAATGCACGTATAAGGGATGAGCAATTAGGATCCTCATGCATTCTGTCTTTGTGTCATTTGAGAGCAATTTGTTTTATGTTATGTATTGATGCAATGTTTTGATCTGACAATTTCTGATTCCGCTGCAAATGTTAAACCTATTTTATTTTCCGTTGCTATGAATTACTTTTCCGCTGCAAACCATTTTGTTACGTGTATGTGTCAAACATGGGATTTGTAAACGCATATAGAGGTGTTCTATATGACCTTGAGCTGTGATTCTGGACACGTCACATCCACGTGGACATACGCCACGAGTGGGAATTTGGGGGTGTGACAGACTGGTATCAGAGCCTTGGTTATAGAGAACTAGGTTTGCATATAGTAAACTTAGACTATAGCCATTGCTCAACTTAGACACTACACGTAGAACTTGCACATTGATGATGTTATTACTTATGTTAAACTGTTACTTACTAACTTGAGACTTACAGGATGGCCAACAACGAATACACCAGCAGGAACACGGACAGGCGTCCAGCGACAGACGACCTGACGACAGAGAGCCGCCGACGCATTCACGACATTGTGGCGCAAGTAGACGCCGAGATGGATAGACGAGCTAGGGACGCAGCACGAGCCCGACACTGGGGATGGCTACCCACGATGATACAGGAGTGGATTACCGGGGAGAGGGTACCTCCATACCGCTTCCCTGGCAATACCACTCCAGGCCGTCGCTTACCACCACTCGGGGTACCACTAGAGCAGGCCTTCGCGGCCCACGTTGCTTGCACTCGACGAGAGATTTGGAGGAGTGGCGAGCTGTCCGATGAGGTTCGAGTTCTTCGCGAGAAGAACGATCGCCTGGAAAGGCGAAACGACCGACTGGAGGAGCGAAACAGTCGACTGGAGGAGCAGGTGGAGACCCTTCGTCTCCAAGTATCCCAGTTGATGACCCAGCATGGGCAGATGGTCGACATCATGCAGGAGCATGATGGGCGCATCACTGAGAACCGGACAGACATAGCCGAGACTCAGGCGATGGTTCAGGCCAGCGACGCCATGCTTAACGCATGGGCTGCACAGTTTATAGAGGAACCACCCCAGGAGGATGGCCCCGAATTCAAGGTCAATGACCTCGGAGAAGAGGATTTTGATGAGGATCCCAATGAGGATCCGGAGGAGGATGATGACGACGGAGACGCTGCCAGTGACATTTCACATGTCTCCATGGACTCGTATTAGTGGATTACGTTATCTAGTATTTTTATTTCGGCCTAGACGAGCGGGATGTGCTCGAAGAACTTGTGATGTTATTTCCTTTTTGAAATTATTGTACTTCAAAAATTGGTATTAATGAGAATTATGCTTTATTATTATCTATTGTATCATTGTGACTGTTGTTGACACGACTTCTGACCTGACATCTGACTTGACTCATAACATGACATTTGCTATCGCCCTAACTCATGCTAACTAACATTCTAACCTTTCCATATAGCATTATGTCTGGAAGAGGATCTAACGCCCTCAGACTCAAACGCAAGGCCGAAAAGGCAAGGATCGACATGATGGTCGAACGTAAGTTCAACAAGGTACTCGCGGAGTACGAGGCGAACCGACATGCTAGTGAAACTAGCGGCACTAACAATTGTACTAACACTTGCCCAACATGACTAACACAGTGTAGCTGACACACACTAACACTTAACATTGGTTTCTGACCAGCAGGATCGCAAGGCAACAACAACAAAGGATGTTCCTTTA
Organism: Mikania micrantha; assembly: GCA_009363875.1. Lineage (NCBI taxonomy): Eukaryota > Viridiplantae > Streptophyta > Magnoliopsida > Asterales > Asteraceae > Mikania > Mikania micrantha. Next base: position 256,618 of record SZYD01002525.1, read on the forward strand.
AATCCTTTCTGAACTGCCACCCCCACAAGTTCAAGGGAACTGAAGGAGCTGTCGGGATGCTCCGCTGGGTGGAAAAAGTAGAATCGGTGTTCGCCATGTGCGAATGTTCTGACAAAAACCGGGTTAAGTATGCAACCGGTACACTGGAAGGACCAGCCCTCACATGGTGGAACACCCATGTCCAAACCCTTGGGCTAGAAACCGCCAACTCTATTCCCTGGGAGAATTTCACAAGAATGCTTCACGAGGAGTATTGCCCTCGTGATGAAATCCGGAAGCTCGAAGAGGAATTTTGGGTGCATAAAATGGTGGGATCTGAAATCGAGAAGTACTGCACTCGATTTCACGAGCTATGCAAACTATGTCCGGCTATGGTGACGCCGGAATACAAGAAAATCGAGCAGTTCATCAGTGGACTGCTCGAGCAAATTCAAAGCATGGTGACGGCGTCTGACCTCACCACAATCCAACCACTGATCCGACTGGCCCATAAGCTGACTGATCAAGCCGTAGCACAGGGCAAGCTGCCGAAACGGGGCGAGCACGTGAAGCCTCAAGAAAGCCTGAAAAGAAAATGGGAACCCAATCAGCACCAATCTCATCAACCTCAACAACAACAACGATCTGCACCTGCCAGAGCTTTCACTGCCACCTATACGAATATATTCGTATAGATCGTTAAACCTTCGGATATATTCGTATAGATCGTCATCTATACGAATAACCCGTCAATTTAGCAATCACATAACAACATCCGTTCTGTTTTGTTCTATAAAGCCTCACATACGTTTATACATAATAAATCCTAGCAAATAATCACATGATGGTTCTGTACTGCCAGATAATTATCTGACTCAAGAACCATTGTTCTGAACTTTGTTTCTGTTAACTGTTTATGAACTTGTGATTTGATAACACTAAATGACTTTGACTATTTATATGAATGTGAAATAGCATGAAATATGTGTGGTTTGTACCTGTTTACTGTTCATGGCACTGTTGAGATCACTGTTCCGGTGACGGTTCCGGCACTGGTGTTACACGCCGCAACACGCGGGGGGAGTAAACCTAGTTTATATAAATGTTCACGAGGTAATTGCGATCAAATTAATATAATCATGACTATTATCCGATAATGTAATGACGTGTTAAAAATATGTAAACATTAAAAACATGCGAGTAAAGTGAGAGATGTGTTTAAAAATAAGAGTTTCAATTTCATGCTATAGAATGAAACTTTGGAAATTAATTCAAACTTCAACAATGAATTGAAGAATTGTTTATTTTCTGGATTGAGAAATCATAACATTTAAAAAAAATACTATCATTGTTCGCTCATGATTATATTTGCAAAATGTATATACATAATTACTTTTTTTTTTTTGCATTACATATAGAGATGACAATTCCTCACACGGGCCATATACAATATGAAAATAGTTAAGTTTGTAGAACTCATTTAGAAAATAGGTTGTGTTTGGGTATACCTATTTATAAATGAATAAGGTTCAGTTTAACTTATTTAGAAACGGGTTGACCTGTTAACCCGTTTAAGTTTCAAAATTATTAAAAAATTTAGTAACGTTTGTGATAATTTTCTGATATTTTAGGCAATATTTTTAGCCATGGTTTATGATTGTTTTTTTCGCATGGCTTTAGGATGTGATATTTAACATCGGTATGTGCTATTTTTTACGCGTTTAGTAATTTTTAGCCGTGGTAGTTTTTTATATGGTTTGATATTCTTGATGAATATATAATACGAATAGTTAATTAAATAATAAATATAATAATACAATATTATAATTTTAAAAATAACCGTTATGATATTATTATGGGTCAGGTTATTTGGACACCCCCTATGAATCAGTTGACACCACCTAGGCTCATACGGGTCGTATGACCCTATACGGGCCGTATGGGTGTCAGATTTTGTCAGCTTAATGTCTGGCGGTTGAAATTACATACGGCCCTATACGGCTCGTATAGGGCCAAAATCAAAACCAAAATAATGGGATAAGACATGACCAACATATCATGAGGTAATTTTTGACCTCTGTGAGAGAGAAAGCGTGTAATGAATTGAGAGAGAAAAAGTGTGTTTGGATGGATTACACTCATTAGGTATCAATCAATCTTTCATTCACTCTCTAGAGTGTAATGAATTAAGAGAGAGAAAGTGTGTTTGGATGGATTACATTCATTAGTCATCAATCAATCTTTCGTTTACTCTCTACAACTCGTGAATGTGCAGGTTTTGATTGTACTGTACCACATATTGGCAAAGCTATTATAGAATATCAATAGACCTATATAGCTAGATGACATGCTTCTGTAAAAATTTCAGTTTCAAAAATTAAGAACCATACAAGCCGTATGGCCCCATACGTGCCGTATGGATGTGTGTTAGAAACGTGATTTGATGTGCCAGTTTTTGTCGGAAAATAAAATATTCATACGACCCGTATAGAGCCATACGACCCGTATGGATGGTGTATGTTGAACCAACCTGACGTCTCCCTAACAGGCGATAATACCACAACATTCAAAATATTTTATTAATGTTTAATTATTTATAGACTTGATTTATTAACTTGATTCATCCTCCAACCATTCCACTTGGTTTTGAGTTGATTTTTTTACTTTTTTTTCATTTGAATTTTCTAATATTTTTATATTAAATAACTTTATTTAACTTTTATGGTGTAACATATACCGATTTTTATTATTGTTTTATGTGTTTACATTTGGTTATTAACACGCTCTGTCATTCGATTCTTTCACCCGGTTCTGAGTCTCATGTCCTCATATCATGGTTGTTTTTTTAGTAACTTTTACCCTTGTTTTGGTTAGTTTCTTTAGTTTTATTTCTGTTACTTTGTAGATTATTTTATTTGGAGCATAAAATTGTATTTCCTATTTATGTCGTAACATGTGAGACATAACAAAACCGTGTGGCTATAATTTTATACATTTATTTTTATGTTTGATCACATTTATAACAATGTTGCATCCACTTAAACCTATTGGTAACTTTTTTATGAGTTTGAAGTTTTAATGTTCAGTCATGTTTACTTTGCAAATGTGAGGCATGAACAATCAAGCCACTGCAATTCTGCACGATTCTTTTTGTGCTTAGGCATGTTTATGCGCAAGTTACATCCGTTTAAATTTTATAAAAATTAGTAACTCTCTTGCTTATAACAAATATCAAGTACAAAAAAATTAAAATACGACAAAAAAACAAGCAGGGTGTATAATGATAAAATTAGGGTCCTTATAATCTCACACACAATTCTGTATTATCACATCCTATTATACACCTCATATAGCACCATACATCATGTATAGCATGATAAACTCTTCGTATATGACTACACGTATCGTATAGGGCACCACATACTATACAACAGTTATGATTAATGATGAGATGTCATACGCTTCGTATAGGGCTATACGGAGCGTGTAGAGAACAATTATATGAGGCATGTTCTGCCACTGTAGGGTGTTCAAAATAACCGAAAACCGTAATCCAAATCGTATCCATAACCGAAACAAACTGAACTGTATTACAAATTCGATTTTCGGTTCGGTTTCAAACCATATCATATTACAAATTCGGTTTTCGGTTTTCCAGTATTTTTTGAAACTCGGTTTATTCGGTTTAAATTGAATTAATTTTTAAATATTTTATTTTTTATTTTTTTGAGGGGAAGAAATTCAAGAAATCCCTTCCATTCCAAACCTGCAACATCTATATCTTAAACCCAATCCCTGATCTCACACGACAGCTCCGCCCCTTGCCACTGCTCCCCTCACCGGCCACCGCTCACCCCACCGGTCACCGCTCACCCTCCGACAGTCACCGCTCAACCCCACCGGCAGTCACCGCAACCCACACCGGCAGCCACCGCTCACCCCCACTGCGGGCGTTCGTGACCACTGCTTGTTCGCTCCAACCTCCGGAACACGATCTGAGCTCCGATCCATTCATCACTTCCGGCCGATCTGCACTCCTGAACACGGTTCCAGTTGTCGATCTACACTCCAAGCTATAATCTCGATCTACACTGTTCCAAGCAGCTACTTAAACTCAGTACGTTCTTAGATTAGGTTTTTCTATTGAAAAGTTAGAACGATTCTCACTTGTGGTTTATCTAATTAGGGTTTTTCTCTTTGAATGAATGCGGTTGAAATGGTTTAATTCAGGTTGTTAAGTTATTAACCGAATCCGAACCGATTTAAATTCGGTTTGGTTTTGCTAATCTCGAGTACGGTTCGGTTTACGGTTAGGGTAAAAAAATTGAAAAACCGTTTAAACTGAATCGAATAAACTGTTTAAACCGTAACCCGGACCGTTGAACACCCCATATGTTCTGGGTCTGCCATACCGAAAAAGTAGTACGTGACGTTTAGTACTATACCCTATGTATAATAAAGTTATACGTGGCGTATAATGATATATGACATTTACAAGAATTCAAAAGTTTGAATATGAAATGACGTAAGATTCCTATTCAATTATATATAAACTGATCGATCAAACATTTAGTTCTTTTCAATTCATACTTCTTATTCTAATTCAATTCTTTCATTCGATCTTATTTATTTATAATGTCGTTTTGGAACATTAACTTCATCTTTATAAACGATCACATCAATCAAGTATATCATTTTATCGCTTGTTTGTCTTTTATTAACAAAACACTAATCATGTTTTTGTTAAAGGAGAAACATGTCATTCAATATCGTTACGATGAGGGCAGACTGCAAGGCCTGTCATATTTAAATGAATATCCTAATGTTAAGTCTTAAAGCATGAATAGGCTTCCAAATTTAAACAAGGAACCTTACGTTGAATTTTACTAAAACAATGAGGAGTTTGGATTTGAGAGTCAACCTTGGTACATGCAAGAAAGTTGCTATGAACAAACTAGTGAACCTTCTTAGCCTAAAAAAAATAGTCAAGATTATTTCAACGAAGGTCGTTACGCTAAGTGTTATGGGATGTCAACCAGGTATGATATTTTCTTGAGTTTTATCTTCTTAACATTATATAAGTTTAATTGTAGTATTGTTACAAGAATTTATGTCTCGTGATGGGTTGTTGACTTTGGCAAAAAAGAGAGTTCTCGACAATGATTGCATTATAGTCACCGCGTGATAGAAAAAAGGAGACATCTTAAAAAAGATCTGGCTTGTATGTGATGGTAGTGACAAACACAATAACATAGACACACTTAGACGTTCTAGAAGCAAGAAAATCGGATGCCCATTTAAACTGGTTGGCGTATACGACGAAAAACGTCTTGTTTGAAAGTTTTTGGTTAGAAAAAACAAACATAACCATGATCATGCTCAACATCTAGAGGGACATCTATTTATAAAAATGTTGTCTTGAGTTGAACATAAGATGGTGAGGCAGCTGCCACAGCATAGGTGAGGATATGCCTTGGAGGCGGCTCTTTGAGCTCCGCCTAATTACTGTGGAGTTTCATTTGTTTACATAGCCTTGTATTACAAGCTGGAAACTATTACCCTGTTATATACGACGGAGATTACAGAGTTAGAGGATGACACCTTACGTTGATGGTGACATCAGATAGGTAGGTGATGGTGACTTTTTAAATGCCAAAGCGAGAGTTACTTCATTCGCGACCCTCTCGTCCAATATATGCATTAACTTATTGCCAGATCCATCACATGACATGACAAATGTCACAATTTATTTTTAGGGAAAATTACCAAATTAATCAAAGTTGACCACCTTTTTACCAAATTAATCACTCAAATTCCGGCGTTTAAGACACCGCTTTAGACGCCCTTTTTCTGTACTTTTTGTAAACATACGGGCCCACATGTCGGCGGCTTTGTTGGGGTCTAAATGGGTGTCTTAAGACCCCTTTTCTACTGGCGCCTTAGACGCCACTTTAGACGCCCTTTTTCTGTCAAATCTGGTAAAGCGGCAACTAAAGCTGCGTTTAAAGTGGCTTCTAAAAAGGCGTTTAAGACGCTGGTAGAAAAAGGGATCTTAAGACACCCATTTAGCCGCCGACATGTGGGCCCGTATGTTTACAAAAAGTACAGAAAAATGGCGTCTAAAGTGGCGTTTAAAGGGCCGGAATTTGATTGATTATATAGGTAAAAAAGTGGTCAACTTTGACTAATTTGGTAATTTTCGCTTTATTTTAAGTGTATTATATAATCGTACACATGAAATTTTTTGTTTTAATATATGAAATTAAATTATCGTTTGTTTCGTTCTCTGTTACCTGTTTGTTTTCTTTTTAATAAAATAAAATGGGCGTAGGTCATCCAGCTGGCAAACCGCGTAATCGGCAGGCATCTATAGCGAAATGGCGAGCTTTCTGATTCCCTCGTATTCTGTCGTTAAACTCAGGCGAGCCGTTTGTCCCTTTGAATTGGAGGTTATCTAATTCCTGATACGTCTTTAATTGATTTAGGTTTAACAATTTTCTCAGTTGCTCCTTCAAGAAGAAGTTATCATGCAACCACTCCTGTTTCGAAGTAAGTTGTCGTCGTCAACTTTAAATCGTTGGATTATATATCTGCTTTGGTTCCATTCATTGCTTAGTTTTGTGTTATTTGATTTTTGTTCCAGTAACAGACAACATGCTACTTTTCGTTTCAGAATGTTGAATGCTTCGTGCAACTGAATTGTTATTTCATGAAAAAAATGACCAAAATTTGATGTTTTACTATCTGCGAGTCTGAGAGGTTAAGAGAATCACCAGATATTACCCATGATGAATGGTATCTTTCAAGCATGAAAAACTTGTTTTAATGCTTGCCAATGTATTTAAGCGGTTTACCACAAGTGAGGCATCCAGTTGTGTAAAGGCAAGATATTGTAATGAGCCCACTAATTTCTGATATGATTTAGGATCCGTGCTTGGGGACAGGAGGTAAGAATCACCGAAGAGTTTAAGGGAGTTGCCATCTCTTTTGCACTATTCACGTGAAATTGTGTAAGGAGGTCTTGAATATGGCATTGTTGGGAAAGGAAAAGACCTTGAGATGTGTAGATGACTTAAATGCCCAGGAAATGGTGAAGTGACCCTATGTTTATGGTTGAGAACCTTTTGGCTAGGTTGTTGACAAATTGATCCACAAAGTCATTATTGTTTCATGTGAGAACAATGTCATCTACATATACCGTAAAAAAGCCGAGAATATTGTTACAATTGTAGACGAAGAGTGAGGAGTCAACTCTTGATTTGCGAAAACCACACCTGAGAAGGAAAGATGTCAATTCCATGTACCATGCCCTTCGCGTTTGTTTAAGGCCATAAAGAGATTTTGAAGTTTGCAAACATGGTTGGGAATTATGGATGGATGAGATCAATTGGTTGAGTCATGTACACTTCTTCATGGAGAGTGCCATTAAGAAACACATTATTCACATCAAGTTGGTGAAGTGCCAACTATGGGAGAGGGCACGGGAGAAAACAACCTGTATAGTGACATGTTTAATAACATGAGTGGACGCATCAAAGAAATCCTTCTATGTTGAAGAAATCCTTTTTCTACAAAATGTGCTTTGTATTTATAAATAGTACCATCTGGATGGCGTTTAATTTGAAAAATCCATTTACAGGCTTACAACCTATGGGATTGTTTGAAGCTTGTTAGGAATCAAGCGGCGCAGCGGAACCAGATTAAACAACACACGTACACGATTGCAAAGAAAAAACAGAAAACTAGAAAATAAATGACACGAAGATTTAACGTGGTTTGGTCGATGTGACCTACATCCACGGGCTGCAACTAGGATTTATCTTTTTTTACTTAGGTGCACAAAGATTACAATTACAAGACTGAATATATATAGAGAACAATTAGGTTACAAAACTTAAACCGGGCCGGGCTTAGGGCCGGCTGCCCTAACTCCCTCCCAAAAGGTCTCCGAAACCTAACAATCTCCCACTCGGAGGCCTTGCGATAAAATCAAGCCCTCCATCCAAGCACACAGTAATCCAGTCTTCCAGTAACTCCAGTAATCTTTGTCAAACAGTCTTCCAAGCCTTCAGTTCCCATAAACAAGCTAAGATTTCAATCCAATCTTCCTAGTTGCAGCAGCCCTTCTCATTAGTTACCTGAAGGGCTCGTTGAAGCTTCCGAAAGCTTCAACGCATCAGTCATCACTGACTCAGTCGTGACTGTAGCTGTCACTGACTCATCCTCTGTCTCAACTGGCTTGCACATTCCACCAGATCCAGAGATACATCGAGGAATATTAACACTCTCCAAATTCAGCAAGTAATCCACAGGAGAGATTTTAGCAGTCGAAATCCTGGTCTTCAAAACCCATTGTTCTTTGAAACTGTACCCGAAACACTAACCGTGCTCCCACTGTTACCAAAACCCCCAACTGGTTTAAACCTTCGACCCCGTTCAGCTTGAACCACCATGGCACCAGGCTTCATACTTGCAAAATGAACTTCTTTTGCCCCTTAGATTCAGCGAACCAGACTTTGTCTTGCTTAACGGGGACGGTCACTCCCTTAGCAGGTACCTCAACCAAATATAACGATCCTTGTTTCTTTTCCCAAGCAATAACCAGATTACCCTTGATCACTTTCCATTTGCCACTACCAAAATTAGCTAGTCCCTGTTCATCCAATTGATTGACAGAATTGAGATTCGTCTTCAAACCTGGAATCACCCTGACATTCTGTAATTTCCATGTAGTTCCCAATGGAGTCTCCAGATCAATATCCCCTATGCCCGTAACATTCAGAAATTCACCGTTACCAAGTCGTACCTTCCCAAAGTCACCAATTTTCAGATTCTTCATCAATTCACTGCTGTGCGTGGCATGAATCGAAGCACCAGAATCCATGACCCAAGAGTCCACACTGCTTTCATCACTAAGTATCAATGCATCATCCTCAAACACATCCTCAGTAGCAGCATTCAATTGTTTCTTTGGACATTGACTCTTAACATGTCCCACCTCATTGCAGTTCCAACATTTCACACTTTTCTTAGTTCTAGACGAACTCCTTCCCCGACTCCCGCTGTCCCTGCTATCCCTTCTACCCCTGCCAACATGCAACATTTCAGAAGAAGACGAATCACCTTGATTCTTGCGTCTCATATCCTCGCCAAGAACCAAATCTCTAATCCCTTCAAATGTCATACTACTGGCTCCCGCAGAACTAGTAACAGTAGTAACTGTCCCGGACCAGCTATCAGGCAACGAAGATAGCAGCAGTAGAGCCTGAACCTCATCATCGAACCTTATCCCAACCGAAAGTAGCCTCGACAAAATCGAATTAAGGTTGTTAATGTGAGATGTCACAGATGCACCTTCCATCATCTTCGTGTTCACAAGCTCCCGAATCAAGAACACCTTATTAGCTGCCAATGGCTTTTCATACATATTTGACAGAGCCTTCGTCATACCACTACCTGTGGTCTCCTTCATGATGTTAAAAGCAACGCTCTTCGTCAAAGCCAATGTAATAACCGCTCGAGCTTTCTTGTCCTTCAATTCCCAATCGGCTTGATCCATTTTCTCCGGTTTATCCCCCAATGCCTCATCCAAATCCTTCTGACACAGTAATGCTTCCACTTGCATTTTCCACCAACCAAAATCAAAACCGTTGAACTTCTCAATCGCAACCTTTCCGTCTTCAGCCATAGCAAACAGAATACGGATCGAGACAGTGAAAGACACAACAATGGCACGGGCCTGAACTTGACGATTGTTCTACTGAACACTGTCAAATAATCCGATCTGTTCCTACAGTCCCAGACAAATAAAACTGTAAACAGTTACCCTGATTGATCTCCTGTAGACAAATCTGAACCCGAATGTTAATCTTCACAAAAAAAAAGATTCCTCAAACCTGGTTGATCACAAATATTGCAATACCCGAACCCGAAACGCTCAAAACAGATCCGACAACAGGCTGACAATGCCTCAAGGGGTTCAATTTGAAACCCTAATAGTCAAAATCAGTCAACCTTAAAAGCAAACGCGATTCCAAGGGTTATACGAACCCTAATCAGTGGCTGTCCCAAAATTTCGAACCAAAATTGAGCCAAACAGAGCTTCAATCAGCGATTCCAAGGGTAGAAAGACCCAAATCGCGAATCCAGAGCTCAAATCGGCCTCACCGGCGCGATTCCGGCAATGGCGGCGGCGTCAGTGGCTACCGGCGGCGAAGGAGGCGGCGACCGGCGGCGACAGGGGTGGTAGCGGTGGAGGCGGCTGATTCTATCAACTCCAAGGGGCTGAGAACCCTAATTCGAAAAAACTCCCAGACGACCCAGATGACGGCTGACGAACTCAAGGGTTATACAAAAACCTAATTCAAAAAAAACTCCCACCTTTCTTTTCGTCTTTTCTTTTTCAGTAATCGTCTCAGTACGATCGTATGTTTAATCTCCAACGAGCCTCGACTCTGATACCACTTGTTAGGAATCAAGCGGCGCAGCGGAACCAGATTAAACAACACACGTACACGATTGCAAAGAAAAAACATAAAACAGAAAATAAATGACACGAAGATTTAACGTGGTTCGGTCGATGGGACCTACATCCACAGGCTGCAACTAGGATTTATCTTTTATTACTTAGGTGCACAAAGATTACAATTACAAGACTGAATATATATAGAGAACAATTAGGTTACAAAACATAAACCGGGCCGGGCTTAGGGCCGGCTGCCCTAACTCCCTCCCAAAAGGTCTCCGAAACCTAACAAAGCTTTTGGAAGAAGTTCCCAATTACCATTTTGCATGAGAGCATTGAATTCTTGATCCATGTCCTGCTGCCATTTAGGGTCTTTGAGGGCCTGTTGGTTAGTGTTCGGTTCAATGGTAGGAGGTATGGTATGTAGGTTAGTGGAGTTTATTAAGGATGAATTGTAGTAATTTGGGTTTTGCTTTCTTATATATGGTTGCATTGGTGAGAGAGGATGTGGTAATATGAAGGTTGGTAGGTTGATGTCTTTGGATAGGGAATGAGATATATTTGATTGATAAGATGGGGCTGAGTTAGAATTGGATGGGTTCTTTGAATATGGAAGCCTTCATTTGAGTTGTAATTGGAGGGTTAGGTGGCTTTGGTTGGGAAGGGGAGACAATACGACAAAAATAGGTAAAACGATATACGGGAGGAGATGGAAGAGAATTAGGTGGAGGTTGGATGGCAGTGGGATATAAAATTTGTGTTGGCATAGGTTTATGGGAGTGGTGAGTGTGTGAAGGTAGCCTGATGATGTAGGCAGATATTGAGTTGGGGGTAGTGGTTGAGAGGGATGGAAATTGATGTTCAAAGAATTGAACATGTTGAGAGTGATATAATCAATGAGCATTGGTATCAAGGCATTTATAGGCAGTTTAGATGTAGAGTAACCAAGAAAAATGCATGGAGTGGACTGTGATTATAGTTTGGACTTGAGGTTGGGTCTTAGCCAAGGTAGCTGGGACAACCAAATGGTTTAAGCTTGATGCAACTGGGTGAGGTACTGAGGTACCAAAAAGGCGTTGAAAGGGGCTTTGGTTGTTGAGGATAGGAATAGGAAGTCTACTTATGAGATAGATAGCTGTTTGAAAAGCATAGGTCACATAGATGAGAGGTAATTTGGCAAAGTGAAGTGGAGCGAGACCAATCTCCACCGGTCCACCACATATATCCCATCACCACATATACTCCATTTTGTTAAGGGGCGTGAGGAGTGGTGTAGTGAGAAATGCCATGTGGTTCTAGAAACGATAGCAGTCCTTGGTATCAATGTTGTAAAAATCGGGATTAATCGCTAGTCGGACCTAAGCGAATTAATTTTTGCCTAGCCGGTTCAAAAATCGCTAGTTGGCGTTAGTCGGACCAAGTCGGAGCTAGTGGGGTTAATCGGTCCAAGGGCAAAAAATCGGTCAACAGAGCAAAAAATCGGTCAACAGGGCAAAAAATCGGTCAACAAACCAATAATTTTATGTCTAAGCCAAAAATTTCGATCCAAGCCCATAGAAATTGTGGTTTTTCTTCTTCCCTGTCTCAGTCGACTCCCAAAATCACGATCGATCGGTCAAAAAGCAGCTGCGCACAATCGGTCTCAGTCAACTCCCAAGTATGCTTATATTAATGTTTGAATTTTTAAGTACTTTGTTTATGATTTTTAAGTTTATTAGAAAAATATTTAAATTTTGAAGTGTTATATTTATATTGATGTGTATATATAAATTTTGAAAAATTCTATATAAAAATTCCAATCCGATTAATCCCTAGTCCCTACCTCGCCGACCGACTAGCGACTAGCGATTTCTCCAACCTTGCTTGGTATTCTTCCTCTATAAAGAGTGAAACAAGAGATGTTTGAAATAACTTTTTCACGAAATTTTTAAACTAGGGAATTAGAGTATCAACATCTGATTTTTGTTTCATTTGGTAAAGCCAAACATATTTGGAGTAATAATCAACCAACAAACACAATATGCAATTTGATTAACGAACTTTTTAACATGATCTTATACATCGGAGTTGACAAGTTGCAATGGCTTGTTAGTAATTTGTGGCTTTTATTAATGGAGCAAAATGGACAATGCATTTCAGATGTCATTAAAAGCTTAAAATTGAGACCTAAGATGTAAACACGAGACCTAAGGATTTTGATGGATGGATAATGGATGGCCTAATATGTGGTGCCATGTAAGCGGAGAGGAGGTGTTGGTGGCATTGATATGCATAGTGGATGGTAAGTTGGTACAATAAACATATTCAAAGCTCTCCCTCACATAAGACATGCCTCTGTGCGAATATCCTTCACAAAAAAAATAAGTTGGAAAAATTCACTAGAAACTCGTTTAGATTTACATAGTTAGCAACTAAATAAGATTACGACGTAAATGAGGAACACACAACACATTTGGAAAATATTGTGTTTTGAGTGGTGTGTTGAAAATCAGTGAGTTTGTCGAATAATTCTGAGCATGACAGAGGTGTCTCACGTACTTTAATGGCAACAACAATTTTGTTGTAATCATCACCTAGTTGGGATAAATATGTACCAAAAGTTCTTCGTCAACTAGGCTCTGAGCGAGAGTTAGGTCATCAGCATAGACTTCATGCGCAAGAGGTATTCTACAATTGATTGATTGTTTTTAGGGTTTGACCAGTTTGGATTTTAGTGAGATAATGCAAGATTGAGAGCTACTTGCAAAACTGGAATTGATCCTTTCCCAGGCTTCTCTTATGGTGGCATTAGGTGAGATTAAGGGTTGAATCTGGTTAGAGCAACTTCCAAGGATTGACTTGATTATGACTTGGTCTTGTCGATAACAGGGAAGGAAATTAGGGTTTGGTTTGATCCTTGTCAACAAGAATTCGTTTGGGTGGTTGCTGATTTCCTGTGATAAAAGCATCAAGTTCAAGCTCTATGGGGGTTGATTCAACTTGATGACATGAGATTGGTAAGTTGTTGGTTGTAACTTGATTGGGAAATGGGTGGCTGCAGCAATTTGAACAGTATGTTGAGATGCCATTAAGATTCACATGTGAGGACAGGGGAATAAGATGAAGTTAGGATCGGCTCTATAGAGCTTGGTTGCTCTAATACCATATGATGGTATGGAGAGTAAAGTGTGTTGTATTCTTGCACACTATTGAGAGGTACAACAGGAGGCTAAATAGCTGAAGAGTGCACAAGAAGCTGATTTAGGAATTAGGATCTATTTTGACCCACACTCTACAATTCAAATGAGTTCAAAATAATTAAAATATTCTCCTTTAATTGCTCTTGCTCTTGCTCTTAGTCATAATATGAAAGTATTCTCATGTGTAATTTTCTACTAATTCACTTCACGTGTAAAAGAAACTTCACGACTGTTTTTCCTACAGGCAAGGAATATTAAATACAGACCTCCTGGGACTGAGATAAACCTTTTAAATGACATTAATTTTACCCTTCCAGAGAAAAGGTACCGGTTTGTTCTTTTTGCTCAACACTTGTATTTCCTTTGGCATGGTGATATTAATAATCAAAGGCCTTTTACAGTGCCTTACTCAGGGTTTGCTGTTACCAAGAGTCTAAGAACTTTACCTGTAATAACAAATGGTTAATATCCACATGTTTAAGGTGGATTTTACAAAAGATCATGTGTCCTGATTTATTTGGTTTGACAATCCCTGGTTTTTTATTCAAATTATGATACATGGCACTTGCATTTACTTGGAGAAGGCAAAACATGAAGTATAGACTATAGAGCAACGTGGTCATTGCTGTAATAGAGCGAGGGAGGACATGTGTTTTTTCGAGAGCTTGTTATTCATGATCTGGTAACAATTTTCAGTTAATCAACCTAGGGGTGTTTGGGATTGCATTTACAAATTGTTTGTATTATTATTGTGCTTTAAAATCGCAGAAAATCACTTTTTAAGTGTTCAGATAGGAGACAATCTGATTTTGACCGTCTAATTATTTTAGGGTCAAATAATAAGTTAGATGGTAGTTTTTTTTAAACGGTTATCTGGTTCTTGTTATTATACCTCTTTATTAGCCTTAAATAATAAAAAATGCCAAGCATCCTGATTATCTCATATTACAATATCAAACAGTGGCAGCAAATCCAAAAACTATTTCTTTCTGGCTTTCTATCTCCATTATCGATCAGTAGCTATGCATTAACTATCCCTGCTTGCTACAGTTTTGGATTAATTTTTGGACGAAGTGGAAGCGGGAAGACTACCCTTTTGCAGGTTAGTTTCTAAGATTATATGCTAATTATGTTTGCCTTTTTTTTCCCCATGTATCTTAGTATTTTCTTGGTACCTTCTATCCTTGATCATATGCTCTATTTTCATTTTCTTTTGATTCCTCCATACAGCTTATTGCAGGGCTGACTAAACCAACGTCAGGCTCCATTTATATTCAAAGATATAGTGATGACGACAGCCCAACACAGCCACCTGTGCTATTATCTCCAGAAAGAGTTGGTATTGTTTTTCAGTTTCCTGAAAGGTATTGGCTGTTTTTCCAAAGTTGTATCATGGAATCTTTTGATTGGTTCCCAAATGTTTAGTGATCATACAAATTTTCTCTTTAAACTTCATGGTGATCAAACAACACCGTTAGCATATATGAAAACAAATAGTATGTGCTGTGAGATGTTGCATTAGGGCAACAAAAAGGTCCTTGTAGAGAATGACATTATTCTAAATATTAGATATTGAATTTGGTCACATTCTATCATTTTGGTTATCTAGTTGAACCATGAAGGAAATTGTATATTGATTCTGCATATAATAGAGTTATACAAGGGCTCTTCTAAATATGTTGTGAGCCGTTTTCTTGGCTGTGATGAAGCAACAATCAAAGCCATGGTCATAATGACAAGAAGCTACTTTTGGTTGAGAGTGGGATCCCAATGGTTGTTGTGAGCAGCTAGGGTTTTAGAGAGCAGATTGTTTTTTGTTGAGTTTTGAAGCGGCATATGGTTTAAGCCTCAAAATTCTCCCACGTGTGACACGTGTTTTGAAACACCTTTATAGTTAGGTCTCAGATTTACAAACGTGTTAATTGTAATCACACCCTACGTTATTTACAGTCGTTCATAAAAAGTTGGGTTTTTAACCAAAAATGTATTCAATCTGAGCCTTCGCAAGATATCCGATCACGTGCGCCGTCACCCTTTACGTTCACCTGAAAAACACCACATTTAAATCACAGTTAGTTCGTTAGAACTAAGTAAGATCACCCCGCTATTTCCCCAATTGTATTCCATAACACCATATGGATACAATAATAATGTCCCAAATATAATTTGGTAACATTAGTAGCAAAACGATTTACTAACGGGTTGTTTTCATCCAAAACCCCTTAAATCTCCCTTTCATGCCCAAACCAACTAGATTTGCCCATGGAATTCGCATCAAAGTTGAAATAATCCAATTTATGACATTTTAGACATACAAGCGCAACATGGGCGTGTTCCAGAGGAGCATGGCTATGTCAGAAGGTTTCCAGAATCTGATGTGCAGATATGACATGGGCGTGTTCCAGGGAACATGATCATGTCAAAACTCTTTCTAAATACATATCCTCTTTGTTCTCCCTCCTTATTCCTTTTCACCTAGGACTCCTATTTTACAACAAATTTAAACCATCCAAACACATGTAATACAAGTGCCTTATAAATTCTCAACTCAATTAAATTGCAAGAATTCAACACAAACATGTTAATGGGTCATTTCACCCGAATCCCTTGAGACTTCCTTTTTCACCAAGGATTCTCAAGGTAGGTAGTCACATACTCACACCACTTGTGATTTACCTATGCTCCATAAATTCATCACAGGAAATTCCATAGTTGTCAAAGGCGTTAGGCGCACTTAAGGTGCTATGGTCTCGACTGGGGCCTAGGCGCTAGGCGCAAAAAAAGCGCTAGCATGAGAAAAAAAAAGCGCAAACATAATAGAAAAATAAAATATAATTACATACTTATACTTTAAAATATAACATAATATAATTTCTTGCAAAATCATATTAATTAGCAAATGATAAAAACCAATTTCATGATGTTCAAAATTGAAAACCAAACATTCAAAATCAATACCAAAAATTTCAAAGTAAGTAAAACAAAAGACACAAAACCAAATAGTTTAAAACCAAAAAGTATCAAAGATCCTATCTAATCATCAAAACCATCATTAGATTTTTCATCAACTTCTATTGCTTCATTTGGTTCATATGCATAATCATCATCTTCTTCAGATTCTTCATCAACTAAAGTCCTTGAAGATGAAGGTTGTGAAATTGAAGATCGTGTTCTTCTAGCTTCTCCTGCCCCACTTGCACTACCCACAGCATCCCATGTCAGGTCCTCACCCTCAAACACCAAATCTTCTTCCATTGTCCCAATCAACCACTTGTTGCAATCATCTATGTCATCCAATGATATTGGATCATAGACAACATTTTTATCACGTCGATTTTTGAGGGTCTTGATGTATTTTACATACACAAGATCTTGCAACTTTTTGTGCTCTAACCTGTTTCTTTTCTTGGAATGGATCTGTTATTTTGCAATTGAATAGTTATAAAAAAATACATAATTAAGAAATAAAAAACTATAAAAATTCAATAACTTACGTGCTCAAATGTGCTCCAATTTCTTTCACATCCGGATGCACAACATGTCAAGCTTAACACTTTAATAGCAAACTGTTGCAAATTTGGGGTTCCTTTCCCATATAGTTTCCACCATTCAGCTGATAAAAAACATAAAATTAATAAAAATATTAAAAATAAGATTAAAATTAAATTAAATTTACATAACTTACCAGGGGCAATTTTACCATGTGCTCTCTTTGCAAATTCTAAACAAAAAAACCCCTCTTGGTTCACCCATATGACCATCTCAGTCATTATCAAATCTTGTTTTGACTTATCTGGATCCAACCTTTTAATGCATTCAATCAATCCTTCGTATACCTCTTTATCACTTTCAATATCAACGTTATAACAATAGAACTCCGGGTTCAGGTAGTAACCAGGTGCATGCAACAGATGATGGAGTTGACAATTCCATCTTTTGTCAATAATGGTGGAAACCATTAGGTAATCGGTGCTATCTTTGCCTAAAGCCACCCCAATTGCTATCTTTGCTCTCTCCATTGCTTCATATACATAACCCATTGCAGGTTTCTTCTCATTATCAACTAGACGAAGCACTCGAACTAAAGGACCCATAACTTTAAGTGTGAAGAGCACATTGTTCTAGAAGGTTGGTGTGAAAATAATGTCACATGCCCGTTTACCTTTAGGTTCTTTTGACCATTTACTAGTTGTCCACTTCTCACTTGCAAACATGTTTCGCAAAGAAGACTTTTGCTTTTGCAAACTTTGCAAAGTTAAATACGTGGTGGCAAAACGTGTAACTCCAGCTCTTGTCAATTCTTTGTTGCTTGTAAACTCTCGCATCATATTCAACACACCACTGTGATTATATATATAACCAACAAAGAAAATACCTTTTTGAATTGTTGTTTTGACTTTACTAATCTTCCCAACATCCTCAAGCATTAAATCTATGCAATGAGTAGCACAAGGGGTCCAAAACAAATGTTTCCTCTTTTGCATCAACAATTGGCCTAAAACAAGCAGATTCAAAATGATCAATTATAATTTAAGAATACAAAAAATTAAACAAATTGAAAATACAAAAGTTACATGCTAACTTGAAGTTGCTTCCATTGTCAGTGATGATTTGAACAACATTAGCTTCTCCAATTTGTTCAACAAATTTATCTAGTAACTCAAATAATTTCTCACCAGTCTTCGTATACGAAGACGCATCAACTGACTCCATAAATACAGTCCCTTTAGAACTATTGACCAAAAAATTTATCAATGTTCTTTGCTTACGATCTGTCCAACCGTCTGACATAATTGAACACCCATACTTTGACCATTCCATCTTTTGTTCTGCAACCCACTTGTCTATGTTATCTATCTCATTTTTAAGGAGTGGGACTCTCAACTCGTGATAACTAGGAGGCTTCAAATGTGGTCCATAATTCCCTATAGCTGCTACCATCTCCTTAAAACTATCCAACTTTGCCACATTGAATGCAATCCCAGCTTGGTAAAAGAAGGCAGCAATCGTTTGAATTGTTCTTCCCCGAAGTTCTTTGTCACAAGCATCATTTATGCTTGTCTGGACAACTTTTCCTTTTCCTTTGGAAACAAAAAAATCTATTGGACCCTTAACATTTTCCTTCCTTTTTTTTCCACTCCACTAATGTTTATTCCAGCCCTCTTTTTTTGGATATTAGGTACTTCAATTACCTCATCCTCTTCATCTTCATCGTCTCCAAATTCACCGTCTTCTAAATCCAATTCACGAAGGCCATCGGGATTTTTTTTTAACTTTTGACTTTGGACATAATCTCTAAGTTCTTGTTTCACTTCTGGTGGACATTTGGTACATTCTTTTGCGTTCCGATGACCACCCATCTGATGTTGTTTCGCTCTGTAGATACCCCCTTTAGTTACTTTATTGCAGAATAAACAACTAACGCTGTTTTTGTCCTTTTCATCTTTCAAATAGTTATACTTCCATCCAGGATCTTTACCCACTTTGGATTGTGAACAATCGGCATCAGCTGGTTGGGAAGACATCCTGGTCTATCTGTATAACCAGAACCAATAAGTGAATGAAACGGAGACGCAATTAAAGTGACCAAAAATGAAACCAAAAATTGACAAATACGATTCAAAAAATTAACCAAAAAAGGACAAATTGACAAAAATTGAAACAAAAATTGACCTATTTGATAGTCTGTAAAACTAAAACCAAAAATTAACAAATACTATTAAGCAAATACGTGAAACATAGATGCAATATGACAATAGAAGGACCAATATGATCATATTAATTCAAAAACTAAACACCAAAAATTGAATCTGCTTAGGAAATTGAAAAAAAAAAGACGATGAAGTAATAACCTGAAACAGAGATGCAATTAAACAATAATAACACGAAGACTAGCAATGGTGTGACTCTGTTTACGAAATTGAATAAAAAAATTGACGAAATTGAATCAAAAAATTGAAACAGATATCGACAGAAGTGACAATGGTGCGACTCTGTTTACAAATTGAATCAAAAATTGACAAGTTACAGTACTAACCTTAATCTTCAAGTTGATGGAGTTGAATGGAAGAACCGAAGAAGCTACAAGATGATCCAATTGCGATTGGAGATTGCAAAATGCAGAATTTGGAACGACTATCTCGGTAGAAGCAGTTGAATTGGAACGACGATCTCGATTGATTATACGTAATATCCAATTTCCATAATTGTTTAATCAATTAATTAGAAAAAATAATAAACGTATCTAATAAAATTTAACCCTAAAATAATAAAAACAAAAAATCGGTAAAAGTTGCGCCTTTTTTTTTTTTGGGCCACCGCTTCTTGGGTTGCGCCTAACCGGAAGTATCGCCGCCTTGTCTCGCCTGAGGAAAAAACATCCCCACGCTGCGCCTACCTCAGCCACAGGCGCCATTGGTGCGCTGAGCTTTTTTTGGGCGCCTAGGCGTTAAAGCGAGCGCTTTTGACAACAAAGGGAAGATCACACCACTTGTGATTCAACCTATTCCCCATTCACACCCCTTGTGAATTGTTTGACCAATTTTGGTCAATTTCTACCCAATTCCTTTGAGACCTCCTTTTTCACCAAGGATCCCCAAGGTAGGTGATCACACCACTTGTGATTTACCCATACTCCATAAATTCATCATAGGAAGATCACACCACTTGTGATTCAACCTATTCCCCATTCACACCTCTTGTGAATTGTTTGACCAATTTTGGTCAATTTCTACCCAATTCCTTTGAGACCTCCTTTTTCATCAAGGATTCCCAAGGTAGGTAATCACACCACTTGTAATTTACCTAAACTCTATATATTCATCATAGGAAGATCACACCACTTGTGATTTGACCCATATTACATTCACACCTCTTGTGAATTGTTTGACCATTTACAGTCAAACTACAAATAAGAAGTTCACACCACTTGTGAATCATTCTTATTTCTCCACACCAATTGTAAACATACTACATTACAATAACTAAGCAAATATAACACCTATTGCATGTTATTGTCAAGCAACAAATATACAAACACCAATTTGAATTGTTTGACCATTTTCAGTCAACCTTTTAATAAGAAGTTCACACCTCTTGTGAATCATTCCTATTCTTACACACCACATGTAAGCATACCAAATCACAATAACTAAGCAATTAAACACCTGTACATGTTATTGTCAACACCAAAACAGTCAAACACCCTTTATACAACAATTTAAACGCCAAACACCCATACTAGTTGATTTGACTAACGGGTCAACTACCCATTTTGACTAATTCCACTAATAGTCAATCACCCGTTTTTACTACTTTCTACAATTATTATCAAACACTTAATGAAACCATATTATGTTATGTAATTATAACATAACATTCACAACAAGACTCACCACAAATAATCAACATTTAAGTCAAGCATTCATATTGCCACTATATTATGCGAGGTTAGAAGAATGACAATTGGCCTTAGAGAGTAAAGGATTACGCATCAGTAGGTCAAAAACGAAGCATCTTTGTTGTAACTTCAGTGGGACCAACGATGGGGTAGACGAAGGCCATCAAGTGAATATTGGAGGACAATAGGTGCCACAGACAACAAAGTTTAAATATCTAGGATCTTTCGTTCAGAGTGATGGAGATATTGATTGCAACTTAGCTCATCGTGTTCAGGCAGGTTGGAACAGGTGGAGGGCAGCTACAAGCATATTATGTGACAAAAGGTTTCCAGACAAATTAAAGGGCAAATTCTATAGAGTAGCAGTTAGACCGGCCATGTTGTATGGAAGTGATTGTTGGCCAATCAAAAAGACTCAAGAGAGGAAGCTAGAAACGACAGAGATGAGGATGCTAAGATGGATGTATGGCCACACAAGACTTGACCGAATAAGGAACGAAACCATCATGGGAAGAATGGGGGTAGCGTGCATCTCAGACAAAGTAAGGGAAGGAAGATTGAGATGGTTCGGTCATGTGAGGCGAAGAGACGAGTTTGCTCCGGTTCGAAGAGTAGAGAACGTAAGCGTGGACGGGAGGAGGTACAGGGGAAGACCTAGGTTGACATGGGATGCGCAGATTCGCCAGGATCTGTTAGCTTTGAACCTTTCGGAGGACATGATGAGTGATAGGATTTCTTGGAGACGTAGAATAAAGGTTAAGGACTACTAGTTACTTAGGATATATGTTAGAAACTGCTAGTTTTTGAGGAACATTTGTTTGACATATTGGTATGTTTGCTATTTGTGTTTTATGCTCGTGTATGTGGTGTATGTCGAAGATACTTATGACTCTTGATTGTTGGTATAATCTGCTATGTGTGGTTATTGCTCTAGGTTAGTCTGATTTGTTGGTGTATTGCTTTATTCATATACATGCTTTGCTTGGCTTATATGTACCCAGTTTGTATTATATGCCTTTTTATGTCGGGTATAAAAAGAATAATAATAAAAAATAAATAAATAATAATAATAATAATAAAAAAAAGAAATTTTTTTTTGAGCCGGGGGTCTCTTCTGAAGCAGCCTGTCTACCCATTTTGGGTAGGGGTAAGGTTTGTGTTTAACTCACCCCTCCCAGACCCTACTTAAAAGTGGGATTTTCACTGGGTATGTTGTTTTTGTTTTCTTATTCCTATTGCCACTATATGTGGTCTTAGGTATATAACTACCTTAACAATCCTAATCCTCACACATACATTGTAAATTTAAGCACCAATTCATCCCAACGATGCATATTCCACATACATTGTCAAGCTAAACACCAATTCATCCCAACGATGCATATTCCACATACATTGTCAAGCTAAACACCAATTCATTTCAACAATGCATATTCCACATACATTGTCAAGTTAAACACCAATTCATCCTACCAATGTATATTCCACATACACAATAACAAACTACCATGTTTTAACACCAAAACCAAAACTTTATAACCTATGAGAGCAATGCAGTTTTCACCTACATTGACTTTTATAGATTTAACACATAACATTCACCAAATACTACAAGACATAAATCAAGTAGTCAACATTCAACACCAACACAAATATGACTTATGGTTGCATATTTAGTGAGTAGGTTACTCACCTTAGCATGTAGGAACACCATTAAAATCTTGTTCTTTCCCAAGCCTTTGACTTGTTCCTTGACTTTCACCACTACCTAGTTGTATTACACACATACAACTATATTCAATACAAGTAACTCATATTTACATTCTTTCAACCTACTTGACCCGTTATCACCATTTCATCTAATTTACACCCAAATGATCCATTATCACCCAATTCACCATTTATGATTATATATATGCTTATTTCATACCACCACAACTTAAAAACTCATTTTTAAGTTAAACACCTTAATTGGCATTTCATCAAACATCTCATATGCATGTTTATTTCTGCATATGATCATCACCCATTAACACCTCTATCAAACTCCATTTTTAGTTTAAAAATGATTCTCATTCACCACAAACACATTAATAGTAATAACAACTTCATAAAACATCAAATCCAACATTTGAACACCAAATTAACCACCATGTTCATATACCCTATGAACACCATGAACCTCCATTTATCAAGTTGCATCAACATGCAAGAAATGATCAAAATGTTGTTCCTAGATGATTATCACTATGAATAACAACATTTAACACCTTCCAAACACCCAAATTTCGTATTTCACCATACCCCACTCATACCTCATGTGAGACCCACGAAATTTGTACCAAAAACACCCAAAAATTCATACCTTGTAGTTTGAAGAGAGAAGAACTCCAATCTACTTTTATCTTCAAGCTCCACCCACAAATCAACCCTCAATTTGATCATTCATGGGTTTTTAGGGTTTTCTCCCTTCTTCTCTTCCTCTTGAACGACACACACATAAAATATGAGAAAATGAACTTTGACCTTAGTCAAAGTTTTATGCATTCCAATTTACACCTTTGGCCAATTGACACTTTTGGCCCCTCAAACTTTTAAAACATTTAAAAGAGTATAACTAACCTAATCAAGTTAGTTACTAGTTAATTCTAATACCCCAATTGTTATTAAAACACCCACCAAAATAAAATATAAATAATTTTCCGCCAATTATATTATATTTTAATATTTCCCAAAATGGGTCGTTACATATGGTGATAGCTAGGATTTAGGAACAACTTGTCATTGATATCAAGATAAACCATGTTGTAGGGTGTTCAAGGTCTAGTTTGACCAATCTGACAAAAAATTTCGGCCAAACCTCCAATTACAGTTTTAGAACAATACAAATCAAAATGATTATTTTTTGTGGTTTGATAGTTTGCCTATTCGTTTTTGTCGGTTTTTTAAGGGGTTAAACAAGCCGAGCCAAGCCCGAGCTCGTCAAGGCTCGAGCTTGGCTTGTTTAACTTACAAGAGCTCAAATTCGAGTTCAATTTGTTTCGAGTTTTATTTCTAAAGCTCGAGACCGATTTGTGAGAAGTTTTTAAACTTGTTTGAGCTTGGTTTATTTATTATTTCTATTTATTTTTTAATTAAAATATACACATTTATAATTGAATGAGATTTATTGGGTATGGTTATTGTATAAATATTTATATAATTTAATATAGGGATAACTCTACAAAAATGTAACCAACATTTCATACTATCTCAATTAAGTCACTTGAACTTTTTTTTGTCCCAATTAAGTCATTCAACTTAGTATGGGTGTTCTAATCATATATAAATATCCTGAATAGCAGGTTATTGCTAATTTTCTACATATTTAACTTATTTAATATGTTAAGTGGTGATATAATCATTGTATGCAATAAATAATAAATTAAAATTATTTAAAATCATCCACATTTATGCATGATATTTGAAAAAAAGTAAGGTTCAAACGTTAAATATTGACACACATTGTTTGAAAACTGGTTTTTTTTCTTTCAAATATATTGCGTAAATGTGGATGCTTTTAAATAATTTTTAATTTATTATTTACTTTATAAAATGTTTGTATCACCTCTAAACATATTACATATTAAATAAGTTAAATATGTAGAAAATTAGCAAAAATCTGCTATTCAGTTTATTTATATAGAGGATTAGAACACCCATATTAAGTTGAATGACCTAATTGAGACAAAAAAAAGTTCCAGTGACTTTTAGAAAAGTTGATTACATTTGTGTAGAGTTATCCCTTTAATATATATGTTATTTAGAAGGTGGGTGTTAGAGCAATTAGTAATTGTGATCTTGAGGTCATGGCTTCAAACCATGGGAAATAACCTCTCGCATAAATGTGTAGGGTAAAGTTGTGTACGTCAAATCGCTAAGCGAATCGGCGCCTCCCTATCTCTTACACAAAGCGAGAGCTAAGTCAAGCACTAGGGTCCAGGTACACCTAATTATTTATTTTTTGCATATGTTTACATATAAGAATAATGATTTCTAAATATATATTTAATATAATGAAAAGCTATACAAATTATAGATTGGTTTTGGCTCGAGATTGATAAACGAAGTCGAGCTCAATCTTGTTTGCTAAACAAACTATTGTTAGGCTCGATCTTGGGCTCAAGATCAGGATTATTTAAGCTCAACTCAAGTTGAGCTTTTAGCAAGTCAATCTCAAGTAGCTCACCTGCAACTTTGGCTTGTTTACACCCCAACAGTTGGCATGTTTTTGACAAAACAAGTTATTTGTAAAAAATACTTGCATGTTTTATTATTATTATTAGATTTATATGCGCAAAAAATATTATCATTTGTATTTTTATTAAAAATAAATAGATTAAAAGAATCTAATCTTTTAGTTTTTTTATTTGTATCTCGGCCAATTCAGTTTACTCAACCGATTTCGAATCATAAACCCTATAACCTAGTTTTTCAAACCATAAATTGAAGCATATTTCTTCTAGTGTCCGATTTTGCTCAGTTTGGGCAGTTTCAATTGTTCTTGAACATCCTTGCCATGGTGGCAGATAATGTTTGATACTACTCATAGATACCTTTGATACTATGATAATTTTAGTTGAATATATAACTAGTCTAATATTATATACCTTAAGATCGACAATAGAAGCATGGTTATATTGGATAACCTATAGAAAAAAATGTAGGACATGAATAGGACTTAACAAATAAAATAAACTTACCCAATATATTCCAACTTTTCAGTAGGGTTTGGAGGAAAGGATAGACACAAACCTTACCCCTATCCCAGTTGGGATAGATAGGCTGCTCCGAAGGAGGCCCCGGCTCAAAGCTATCGTTTGATGTTGATCATCCCAACATTTTTAACGTTATTTTCACAAAATAAGTAAAATAACGTTAAAATTAGTGCAATTTCACTTTGGTCCCTTGAGGGCCCACACATATATACATTATATGTGTGCACCGCAAATAAATAGGACTTAGTATGATGATTATTTGATCCCTAGGTAAGACACTAAGACATGTGAGTGTGCCATGTTATGGAGACCTTGAGGCAATGAAGTCCATACATAGTTTGTTGATGCCATTAATGATATGCAATTAGTAAATATGAGAGATTTGATACAGTATTGGAGAAATCACTAGGCGCTAGTCGAGAATTAATCGGATCGGAATTTAAATATATAATTTTATATAATTATATATATAACCAAATTTTCTATATAATTTTTATAAAAAAATGTTCAGTTATATATATATATATATGTATATATATATAAAACTCATAGGAATTTCCAAGTTTGGCCGGAATTTCAAAAGTCGCCGGAAAACAAAACGGAATTTGAAATTTCACCAGAGTATTCGCCATAATTTTATAAGCTGCCTGAATTTTTGCCGATTTGGCTGCCTAGGCCCGATTTAGTCCACCTAGGCTGATTTCTAGTCCTGATTTATTGGCTGAATTGCTAAATCTAAGTGGTTGATGACCACCTAGTGCCTAGGTGTCGATTAATTGGCCGCGTAGGCTGATTTTACCACACTGATATGATATTGAGACTCTCTATGCCTTCCATTTAAGTATAACACACCAATGATTGATGTCAGGATACAACAACAACTTACCCAGTAAAATCCCACTTTTATTGATGTTAGGATTCAAGCTCTTATCTCTTTGCTTTAGTTATGGATAATCTCCATTTGCGTCAGGAGAACTGGAGAAGCATAGCACAAAATAGGAAGTGATGCTTACCTAGAAAGTTAAACTGTTTTGTGGGAACTAGGCATTACTATAATGAGGCTTGAAAAAATATGGAAAAGAAATGTGGAAATAAAATCAGACCCAGATAAACATACTCTCAGGAGCTGTTTGGTAGCCTTATAATAGTTCATAGCATCTTAATGATTAAGAGGTAACCTAAAGTCTGAATGGTTAAGAGGCAACATTAAGTGGTAGCCTCTTAACCATTCAGACTTCATGCTACCTCTTAACCATTTAATTTTCTCCTTTTCAATTTACCTACTTTGTGTGTGTTGTCCCCCCCGGTGTTTTCTTAGAGGGGAAAGAGAGAGAGAGGGGGGGGATATGCTATGTTTTGTGTAAATTTCTTTTACGGTGTATTTTTCAGTCGTCATTTTTGCTGATTTCTAATTTTTATTGTACTGGAGCTTGTACCATGCTAGTATTTGCATTTACCCATAATTCAAATAACAAGCAATGTATATAGTATATATCTTAACTCATTTTTGTGTAAAGATAAATGTTGCTCTCTGAGGTAAGTTATTTTGAAATAGGTACTTTGTGGCAGATAATGTTTTTGACGAAATTACATTTGGGTTGCCTAGACAGAAAAGTAATCTTAAAGCTAAAGAACATATTGCTAGAAGAATTGAAAGAGCTATCGCTTCGGTATTATACCCTTCAGTTTCATGTTTATAAAATTTACCTTGTTAACATGAAGAACTATCACTTCAGTATTTACCCCATGCAATTACCTTAAACAAATTCTGATTCAATTTGCTTATGCATATTAAACTGTTAGGTTGGTCTTGATTCAATTTGCTTATGCATCTTAAACTGTTAGGTTGGTCTAAATGGGATTTCGTTGGATAAAAGCCCAAACTCCCTAAGTGGTGGCTTCAAACGCCGCCTTGCTCTTGCCATTCAGCTGGTAATTGACCTGTCCTTTTGGAACTTCAAACTATTTGTTAGAGGTCGCAGTTTTGATCCATGTACCTTAAAATGGCTCAATCAGGGTTGTACTTTATCACCAATGGGCGAACTGTCATAGTATAGCTGAAAAGGAAATGGGTTGAACGCCTCAAAAGTGGACCAAAGTGTTTTAAATGCTTTAACTTCCTGCATTGCTTATATCGTTATCTTAAATTTTAAATGCTTAAAATCTCATTTTTCGCTTTATTATATTAAAAATTAGAATTAGAATTATTTATGGCATTAAAAAAAGGGTCATGTCTGCAGGTCTTCCAGTGCGACCTGTTTGGATCCCCACAGAAAAGTCTGTTTTTCTCGTTATGAAACCACTTGGCCCGCCCATTGTACCAACTACCACCTATGCTATTTCCCATGTACTTGTAATATACTAAATTTGATTAAATTATATGTTTGAACTCACTCAGGTACAAAGACCAGAATTACTGGTACTTGATGAGCCTCTAGCCGGTCTTGGTATGGAAATTACGTTGTTGACTTTATCTTTCCTATATTGTTTTCTTAGATGTATCCATATGTTTAAAGCATTTCAGAAAGCACAACTTGTTACACGTATGATACAGTTGTGATCTAAACACCTTTATTATTGATTTTAATTTGATCATCATTGATCACTAGGTTTCTTCATAAAAATATTGAAGATGCTGTTTTTTCCCTCAGGAAATTTTACCTCATTTTGCACTATTTGAGTAACCCTTTCATGTGGAAAAACTAATCAGAACTACCATTCATTCACAATTTAGATTGGAAAGCACGTGCGGATGTTGTTAAGCTGCTCAAGAATTTAAAGAAAGAATTGACCATACTTGTTGTAAGCCATGACCTTAAGTATGTCGTTTCCTCGTCATTCCTCATCAAATTCTGGTCATTTTTTCATCTTTGGTAGCTGGTGGAATGTGATGTTTGTAATTGGTGGAAGTAGAACTAATCTTTTATATCTATCATAAATTAATGCTTACTTTTACCCATGCTGGTGATCGCCATGCAAGATTTGTCTAAGAACAAAATAATCAGTAATTTCTTCTCTTGCTCAAAATTTTATTATTATATCATGTTTATTTTCTTAAATTCTGTTTGCAATTATTTGTCTCCCCAAGAAAAAGTGACCACAGAACCTAAAGTTGACTTCAAATAAAAAAAGGGGTTCTGTTGTAACTTAAAAGCCTAACCGGAACTTTCTTAGGGTTGTAGACTTAAAATGATCAATTGTAAGAAAATCTCAAAGAAGTTCCACAACAAACATATTGGGACTTGAAAATTTTAAAAATATACTGTAGAAGATTATTTACACCTTTTATTAATTTTTTGCTTATAATCATTTTACTGTAGTTTTTCTTCGAAAGTTTTTGTCTATAATTAGTTAACTGTGCTGCATGCCATGATTATTATGTTGTAAAATCTCTGTGCTGCCCTTGCTCACAGTATCTGCTATAAATCTACAACTTCATTTATTAATTTTTTTTACATATATAAAACATATGTTTGGTAACCATTGCAGAGAGTTAACACCTCTGGTTGACAAATCATGGAGGATGGATGTGGGTGGACTGCTGATAGAAAGGCCCCTACCAATATAATATTCTGATTGTGTTATTCCTATCCTATGGATTTCACATCTTCCAGAGGCGCCACTAATGCTTAATTAATGATTTCAAGATTCATGTGAATGTTCATAATCTAAGATCTTGGGAGGTAACTTTGCATAATAATAACCAAGTTTCACATCTATTCCAAAAACTTTTTATGTCACTTTAAGATCATGCAACTTTCATTTAGTGTTCCAATCTTGTGTAATTATTATGTTAACATGTTAGCTTACTGTGTCAGGTGAATTTTTCTTAGTTCCTAATGCTTTTGTGAATTATATATAAACAATGATGCAACTTTTAAAATAAAAAGATTAATAAAAAAAATATTACCAAGGTTAAACAAGAAAACAACTGATATATTTGGGCGAATCTCCAACCGGTAGTCAGGTATCACGTCAGTCGTTACCATCTTATGTTTTCTAGTTTGTTTCCTTTCCAAATATTTATTGAGATCCTGTTTTGTGTATTTTTTGTCCCCGCAATGGTGGCCTAGTGGTAAGGGGGTGAAAATCTATAATGGAGGTCTAGGGTTCAAAGCCCGACACCACCCAATTTTTCCTGGTTCACGCGATTTACCTCCCTCATGTTGGCCGTGGGACCAGTCGGTGAGGGGCGCCTAATGACGGCGTTCGCCATTTTTTATATTCAATTTTGAAATTAGGGTTTGTAGCTAGTCAATGGCTTCTTGCTTTGGTAAATTGATTGTTGGATTGTTGTAGTTTAAAGATCTTAGCTAGTCCATATTTTTGTTAGTCTACTAATTCAAAAGACAACATCATTGTTAATCTACGTGAGCAATATAAGTGGCAAAATTACTTATTTATAGATAATTTAATTATGCAAGATTGGAATGAATGAAAATTGAGTGACTTTCAAGGAACAAAAAAAATTGGGTGACTTTCATGGTGTTAGGTATTATTACGTGTACGTGCTAGTGGTGACATAATTGGTTCCTCAACCGAACATTTTACTAAGGTTGCAAAATTTTGAAACCAACCAATTAAATGTTTGAAAAAAAACCCGACCTCGTAACCAAACCAATGGCCGGTTTGGATGGTTTCATGGTTTGAAACCTAACCATGAACACCTCCCACTATCCAAGACTAAATTGTGTTCTCAACACAAAAGATAAGGGCTTCATCTTCTGAGCATTTAGTTGTTGCATGTATTTTTTTATTCTTTTCTTTGGTTGTTGTAGGTTTTAGGGAATTTGCTTATCAAATGGTCATTATCCTATCCCATTGCAGCACGTTATTTCTTTCCTGGGCTTTGGTTTTCCTCTTTTTCTTGATTTGGAATAATCTTCAACCTGCCATTCAAGCAGAATGTAGCCTAGTCAACCAGTAAATCCAGTAATCTTCAAAACAAGTCTTCCAAAACTTTAGTTCCCAAGAACAAACTAAAACTTCAGTCATGTATCCTGGTTGCAACAACCCTCTCTCATCAAGTACGTGAAATGCTAGTTGAAGCTCTCTCAAGCTCCAACCTAGTAGTCATAATCAACTAGTCATGAAAAATTCCGCTAGAGACTCTTTCTCCATCTCAACCGAATACTAAGATACACCGAGAACCAACAACACTCTCCAACTTCAGCATACGATCTGCATGAGAAATTTTTACATTCAAATATCCGGACTTTCAAACCCAACGACATTTTGAAACTGTACCCGGAACACTCCGTCTCTTATTGTAACAAAACCCTTGGCCCCGCTTTTGACTTTGAACACACTCAACTGACATTCTCGTGGCTTTGAGATTCAATCATGCAAAATGAACCCTCTTAGCTTTACTCGAACCGTGATGGTCATTCCCTCAACAGATACCAATACCTTGTATAAAGATCCATGTTTATAACCCTAAGAAAGAACCATATTCTCGTCAACCACTTTCTATTTACCACCGCCAACTTTGCTTCAAGTCCTTGTTCATCCAAAGGACTCACAAAAGTAAATTTCCTCAAACTTGGAATCACCATGACTTTTTTCAAGTTCCATGTGGTTCCCAATAAAGTTATGAGATTATCATCTCTCATGTGTAACATCAAGAATTTGATCATTAGCTAATCGTATCTTCCTAAAGTCAACCATTTTTACATTCACCATTGTTTTCATGTTGAAATTCACAATTGGATCAGATTGAAGAAATCACACAATTAAATTTTGTGGTAAAACACACCCACAACTCTTTTCTCTGATTTTATAAATCAGTCTTAAAATTGATTATAAAGACCTACCTCTAATTATGGTAACAAAAACAACAAACATATGATGACTCTAACTCCTATTCTTTAGGAACAAACTATTCACACGACTTTCAACACTAAGTATCAATGTGTCATCCTTGTACACATCCTTAACAACAAAATTCAGTTGTTTCTTTGAACGTTGGCTCTTAATATGTCCTAACTTGTTGCAGCTGCAACACTTCACACTATTCTAATTTCTAGACAAACTTCTTCCCTATCTCTCACTGTTCTTGCCATTCCTTCTATTCTTGTCAACATGCAACATCTCTGAAGATGATCAAATTTCTTTCATAAGTTTGCTATCCTCGCCAAAAATTAAGTCTCCAATCAAATTTCATTCATAAGTTTTCTTAGCTAGTTGATTAATATATATATATATATATATATATATATTTGTAAATCTTATTAATATTTTTGCTAAACTTTCTAAGGATTCTTACATTAATTATTTCCTCTTTTTGCAAGATTCCACATTTTCCGGTTCTACCAATGAAGCAGTTTTGGATTATGATTTTCTTCATGTTTTTTTGCTACCTTTTCCTATTTACTACCATAATTTTATTCAAAATGATTACAGCATATGTTTTGGTCTTTTAAAATGGTTTGCTAATTCATTTATGACAGCTTTTGGTATATCGACCCATAAAGGAGTATTTATGATCAATTAAGTGAATCAAACATCCAAATTATGTAAAAATGTTAATTCAATCATAACAATATCACATTAGTGTGTGAGTTACATCATAAAAAAAGGAATATCATTAAATGTGTCTTAAGCAATTAACGAGCAAGTTTGCTTTATGATCTTCCTTTTTTCGTTAAATCTCCTAATTCAATAAAACACATCATTGAGTATGAGTTTTTATAATTGTCAAAAAAAAAGCACATAGGTTTACCGGAAGTATAGTTGTAAATAACCTTAAAATTATAGAACAAAGGAGTATAACGATCTACATCAGAGCCTTACCTTTAAATGTTAAACTTTTATATACTAACACTTATAAAAAATCAATCTACGTCCCGCTATGGAAGGCGTGTCAACCCCACTCGATAATAATTAATAGAAACAGATATACGAACCTGTATGAGTCTAAGGAAGAAGATACGGACCAACAGCCGGTTTCTTCCATTGATTACAGTGATGATGATGATGATGCGAGTGGCGATGCCGTTCTGAGTTGTTTTTTGTCGGTGTGATAAAGTGACTCTGCTTGTACAGTCTGATGCAACAGTTGTACAAAAAGGGTGGATTTAGTTTTTTAAATATATATATATATGTATGTATAATAATATAATTTAAAGAAATTGAGGAACAAGCAAGCAGTAGTCGTCGGAGTCGGAGATTAGGTTTAGGATCAGATATTTGGTGGAATGGGAAGGGAAAGCAACAACAGATCATGTGATGAGATATCAGAACCCCTGCTGCTGGTGGATCATGAATCGGAATTATTAGAAACAATACCCGATTGGAAAGATCAGATCACGTTTCGGGGTTTGGTTGTCAGTGCTCTGCTGGGGACACTTTTCTGTATCATCACACACAAACTCAATCTCACCGTCGGAATCATACCTTCTTTAAACGTGGCAGCCGGTTTGCTTGGGTTTTTCTTCGTCAAATCATGGACCAGTTTACTCCACAACCTAGGTTTCTTTGTTAAGCCTTTCACCAGGCAGGAGAACACTGTTATTCAGACCTGTGTTGTTGCTTGCTATGGACTTGCTTTCAGCGGTATTCCCTAATCTTTCCCTAAATTAATTACCCCATTTTTTATTTCTTTTTCTGTTGTTGTATAAATAAATTTGAAATTTCTTTCCTTTCCTTTCTACAGGTGGATTCGGGTCGTATCTGCTTTCAATGGATGAAACAACTTACAATTTGATTGGTGCTGATTACCCTGGTAACCGTGCTGAGGATGTTAAGAACCCAGGGTTGTTGTGGATGATGGGTTTCATTTTTGTTGTCAGTTTTCTTGGTCTTTTCAGTCTTGTTCCGCTTCGCAAGGTAACAACATCTATTCACTACCACTACCATATGATTTACATACCAAACCCTAGAAAGATTGTCTTTTTTTATTTTTATTTTTTCAGGTCATGGTTATGGACTATAAACTTACATACCCTAGTGGAACTGCCACTGCTATGTTGATAAATAGTTTTCACACTACTACAGGTGCAGAGCTTGCTAGGTATATTTTATAAATAAATTTGACACAAATCCTTGATAAATAAAACAAAGTTTGTATTTGTAAGGGGAAAATATAGAAATGTTTCATACTTAGACTGGCCATGATACAACAGGAAACAAGTAAAGTCTCTTGGCAAGTATTTAAGCATAAGCTTTGTGTGGAGCTGCTTTAAGTGGTTCTTCAGCGGTGTTGGGGACGCATGTGGTTTTGACAATTTTCCTAGTTTTGGGTTGATGCTGTACAACAACACGTAAGTTCTACTACCCTACCTTATATTATACATACATATCTTAAATTCAAGTAATAAGAATTCCTCATCACCAAACACGTCCAGATTTTACTTCGACTTCAGTCCAACTTATGTGGGATGCGGTCTTATCTGTCCTCACATTGTCAACTGCTCTGTTCTTTTCGGAGCTGTTATATCATGGGGATTTCTTTGGCCCTTCATTACTACACGCGCAGGTGATTGGTACCCAGCTGATCTCGGCAGCAATGATTTCAAAGGTCTCTATGGGTACAAGGTGGTCGGTCGTACATGCATAATTTCCTTCCATCTTAATTTGAAACAAGCCCGCCCCTTTTACACTAATGATGGCAAACAACCATTTTTATTTTATTTTATTTTATTTTTTGTAAATGCAGGTTTTTGTAGCCATTGCCCTTATTCTTGGTGATGGTCTTTACAATCTCATTAAAATAATAAGCATCTCCGTTAAGGCCGTGTGGAACAGCAGAAGCAGCAGCAGCAAAGAACAGAACCTCCCTGTAACCAAAGAGAAAGAGATTGCTGGTGAGACATGGTTTTATGTATGTTTTAAGTATTTATGTTGTGTTTATTAAAATTTAAAACCTGATTCAGAGACACAAGTGGAAGTGGAACAACGCAAAAGAGATGGTGTTTTCTTGAAAGACAGTATACCAACATGGTTTGCAGGCTGTGGATATGTTGTCCTGGTTGCAATATCCATGGCTACGATGCCACTCATTTTCCCACCCCTGAAATGGTACCTGGTTCTATGCTCTTACATAATCGCCCCGGCCCTGGCTTTCTGCAACTCCTATGGAACCGGTCTAACCGACTGGAGTCTGGCTTCAACTTATGGCAAGATCGGTCTGTTCATCATCGCGTCCTTAGTGGGAAGCAATGGGGGCGTGCTGGCAGGATTAGCTGCTTGTGGAGTGATGATGTCGATCGTGGCAACAGCTGCTGATCTGATGCAAGATTTCAAAACCGGGTACCTGACTTTGTCATCCGCCAAATCAATGTTCGTGAGCCAGTTGGTGGGAACCGGGATGGGATGCGTGATAGCGCCACTGACTTTTTGGTTGTTTTGGACGGCGTTTGAGATTGGGACCCTGATAGTCCTTACAAGGCCCCATATGCGGTGATCTACCGTGAAATGGCAATTCTTGGGGTTGAAGGGTTTTCAGAACTCCCGAAGCACTGCCTGGGTTTATGCTGCGGGTTCTTTGTGTTGGCCCTGGTTTTGAACCTGATGAGGGACTGGGGTCCTGCGGAAGTGGGTGGGTTTGTTCCGATTCCGATGGCAATGGCGGTGCCGTTTTACATAGGAGCTTATTTTGCGATTGACATGTTCGTTGGGACGGTGATATTGTTTGTGTGGGAACGTGTTAACAAGAAAGAGTCGGAGGATTATGCAGGAGCTGTTGCCTCAGGCTTGATTTGTGGAGATGGGATATGGACCATTCCCTCCGCCATTCTCTCCATTTTAAGGATTAATCCCCCCATATGCATGTACTTTGGACCATCATCATAAATCACCATCATCATCATCATACTTTCGATTACACCGTTGTTGTATGTATGTATGTATGTCGTTTCATCAATGGCTTTACTTTTTATTTAGATCCTTTTAAACTCTTCTTACTTTACTCCAAACTGAATGTACTCACATATATGCGGGCTGCTTCACTGGGATGGGTTTAAAAAATATAGTAATTTTAACAACTATGCAGTCAGTCGTTTAAAGCCTATACGAAGACCATTTGCCCACATAAATAGCTACCTACATGTATTAGGGGCTGTTTGGTTGGGTCTGAATCATTAAGTGCTGAATGGTTAAGATGTCTGAATGGTTAAGAGGGTCCGAATCATTAAATGCTGAACCAATTTAGACTGTTTGGTTTGCACATCTGAATGAAAAAAATAAAAAAATTAATTTTTTTCCCTTCAAAACCCTAGAACCAACCCCCCACCCGACAATCGACCAAGCCCCGGCATCCCACCGCCACCGGCATCCCATCGCCAC
The DNA here is from genome assembly GCA_009363875.1 of Mikania micrantha. Lineage (NCBI taxonomy): Eukaryota > Viridiplantae > Streptophyta > Magnoliopsida > Asterales > Asteraceae > Mikania > Mikania micrantha. The sequence goes on from SZYD01002525.1 coordinate 292,681, forward strand.
CGGCATCATCACAATCCCAGCCACCGCCATCGTTCGCAGCCTCCTGTGGTGCCGGTCGTCGCCGAGCATCATCCTTCGCATCATCACGACTGAGCAATCGAGCATCATCACAATTGCATCCGTCGCCGAGCAACTGTGGTGCCGGTCGTCGCCGAGCAATCGTGTAGTGCGGTGGTGGTGTGCGCGGTGGTGCCGGTAGTCGCCGCCCCGTAATCGCAGCCTCCTTCGTGTGCGGTGGTGCGGGTCGTCGCCGCCCCTCGTGTGCGGTGGTGGTGTGTGGCTGTGTGCGGTGGTGCCAAGTCCGGTGGTGCCCAGCCCTAGCCCCACCCAAGCCCCATTGACAGCCCCTCTTCCTTCACACGTCTGAATGATTCAAACCCGTGTCCAAGTCTGAATGGTCAGACATCCATTTAGACATTTGGTTACATTCAGATGTGTGTTTTTTTCGCCAAACAAACGGTTTGAATCTGAACCATTCAGATTCAGACCTATTCAGACTTAAACAAAAAGCCCCTTACACTACTTTTCAAACCACAGCGACGAGGAACAAAAAGGTTTTCAATATTTTGTCTACGAAATGTTAAATGGTGTCAAAAATGCTCGATGCAGAGAATGTAATGTGTTAACTAGTTGAAGAACATTGTTATTGAAATATAACAATCTTTTATCATGGCCGTCTCAAGTTTTAGATTGAACGTAAAAAAAAAACACTATTATGTTCAATGTGTTGTGCTAAGAATTTTTTAAAAACAATTTAATTGAAAATATAAGAAAATTCAAATACAACACCACAGAATTCATTACGACTAAAAAGTTGATTTACCCAAAAAAATCTGAGGCCTCTACATTTTAGAGGCCATAAGCTAGGGCTTTTATTTAATATAAGACACAGTCTTGTCTTTTATCTATGTATTGATCTTATAATTAAGTCATTGTGACTTGATATTTTTGGGTACTTGATCATGATAATGTAATTGACGTAATGTATGTGGTGTTGTATTTGAATTTTCTTATATTTTCAATTAAATTGTTTTTAAAAAATTCTTAGCACAACACTTTGAACATAATAGTGTTTTTTTTTTACGTTCAATCTCTATAACCGATTAGCGACGAATTAATATGTTTTTTAATTGTATTATGACACAGCAACACATAACTTTACTCGTATACTTCAATTCCTAATGTCGATGACATTTTCCACCAATGATACTACTCAAGTACTCCTCAACTCATCTTCATATTTGATTTATTTCATTTAGTAATGTTTTTCACACTGCGAACGTTGATTGGTTCACATATATAACTTACTAGATTAGTATCCCATGTATTATACATAGGTTGAACTAAAACTAATAAATATTCAGTAATAAAAATTTAATAATTATAAATGATTTTTTAATTTAAACAATGATTGAAGTTACGTGTAAGTTGATACTTTAAATAATAAAATAAAAAATATTATTTTTCAAAAAATTCTTTTTTCAAAGTTTGATTAAAAGTTGTTTTTTTTAAATAGTTAATAATAATGACCTATAAATTATAAAAAGATACTTTAAATCAAATATAATCGAAAAAAATTTCATACTAAAAATGATTAGAATTTTATTAGTATATTAAGAAATATTTTTTAATTATAAAATGTATAAATAACTCAATTAGTATTTAATATTAAATAATTATATTTTTTCTCTCATATTAAATAAATTATTTCTCTTATTAAATAATTAAAATACTGATAACTAATATACTATTTATCTTTTTATAATAAAACACACTATTTTTTTTTTTGCAAAATTTGAAATTTTCGAAAATCAAAAATTTTAAAGTAAAACATTTTATTTTCAAAAAACAAAATTTATGTAAAAAACAAGTTATCTTAAAAATGATTTTTTAAAAATAAAATATATTATAAAAGGAGTTTTTAAAAAATGAGATTTTTATTATGTAATGACTTTTTATTAATTTATTTAAAATCTAAAGTAATAAAAATGATATAGAAAGTTACAGTTTTGGTCCGTTATCTTTATCGCTAATTTAAATTGGGTCGTTTAACTTTAATAATTACAAAAATTATATTTATATCATTGATTTATAAAAGTTAGTTTTTAATATAATAGAAACTGAAGTTTTTAACGTTAGTTATTTCAAAGATATTAATTATTATATATTAAAAAGTCATACATCATTTGTATAGTGATTAAAGGTTTTTGTAACATCTGTGCCGGAAGCGTTACCGGAACAGTAATCTGTACAGTAACTTGTACAATAACTCAGATACAAACTAGGAGAATTACATAGAAGCTAGTAACATTCGATGCTAAACACAAACTATAATACTATGTTTCTGAAATTCGGATTTAAATCTTATGGTTTAAACAGTCAGAAACACATCAGAAGATCATGAAGATCATGAACAGATGCATACATGCTTGATTTTGTATTATTAGGTTTAAACGTATGAGAGGATAACCAGAACAAAACTATGACAGCTGCTGTTACAGAATGCTAAACCGATGAACTATTCGTATAGGTGACGATCTGTACGAATAGATCTGATAGTTTAACGATCTGAAACGATGACTGCAAAGTTGAAAACAAAATCAGAAAGTGAAACGTACGATCGTGGTTGTACAGTTAGCGCTCTGTACGAAAACGCGCGTAAGTGACGTTTTCTGACGAAACGAAAACGTAAACGATTCGAACGATAATAAATTTAAGGAAATAAAATATTTTCTGTTTTACAATTTTGAAACTCATCAGAAATAAATTAAAAAGAAACCATTTTAGAAAATACGTAAATTACACGAAAAGATAACGAAACGTGTAAAATAATAAATTACGTGAAATAATTCAAGAAAATGATATTTAAAATATTTGCTATAAATAACCACCTTCCAAATGTTTAAAATAAAGTCTTTTTATTTAATTCATAAAACGCGCGCGTTACGATCCGGAAACGCAACGAAGACGAGAAACGAGCAACCGAAACGAACCCGAACACCCCCGGGGTATATAAACAACGAATGAGACTTTCCCCTCATTTTTACAAACCCTCTCTCACTCTAAAAAGCTCCCTCCCAAACCTTTCTCTCTCTAGAATAACCATTCTTCTAATCGCGATAACTCACTCGTTTCTTGACGGAATCGGACGTTCTTGGTGTCCACGCGAAGCTCCCAACTCTCTCTACATAGAAGTACAACAGATCGGAGCATTTAGCCGCTGAAAAACGAGGTATGGAAGCTTGAATCCCACGAATATTAGGGTTTTCTTTGGTTTTGATGTACACCCACACACAATCAGTTGTTAGGCTTTAGATTCGAAACCCCATTCTTCCGAGGATATGTATATATGCAGTAACCGCATGGCAGGGGTTAGACGAAGGGTTGAGGCTGCACGAAGAAGAGGAACATGTTCAGGTTCGTGGGGAACGAACCCATGCAACCCCAGCCGAACCCTTTTGGGTTCCACCTACCACCGAACCATTTGGGTGCATGGCCGAACCTTTTTGCCCAAGTAGCAGCCGAACCCTTCCTGCGAACCTCTGGCTGGTCACGAACCTGTACATTGGAACACTGATGTTAGGCGAACCTTGGGTCTTAGCCGAACCATGCATGCCAACCCCCGAACCCTGCTGTGTTAGACTCAATTGTTCACGAACTATCTTTAACCGAACCCCCACTGGCGAACCTACTACACCAGCCGAACCATTCACTAGCCGAACCCCACATGGCCGGCGAACCTTCATGCGAACCTATGCCCAGAAGCTATAGCCGAACCCTTGGACCACACCATGGTGGCCGAACCTTAGCCCAATGAACCCTTAGGTTCGCTGAAATGGAAGCCGAACTCATCAGCCTTTTTCTTTCTGTTAACCACAAATCCAAGCAACTCATCCTATTCGGCCAAGGGAGTATTCAAGCCCAATAAACTATATAGCCGATTCATTTCTAAGGCCTAACGGACGAACTAGCCCACTTATTCTATCCAACATCAGGATACGGATCAGTTTGGCCCAAGGCCACTGTTACGGCCCAACAGTCTGGCCCAATTGTAACTGATTGGCCCATACATCTCACAAGGCCCATGTTTAACCACTAGTGCCATAGAAGTTCATGCGGCCCATGGTCTTGGTTAAATTCAACTCTTTGGCCCAAATGATTAACCGGCCCAAGAGATTACAATTGGCCATTCCTTACGGCCCATGAAGACTAATAAGGCCCATACGTTTAAATTGACCCAACACATTATCTTGGCCCAACAACACTTATTCGGCCCACTAACATACAAATTTTAGGCCCAATTACACATCAATAGGTCCAATATGTTATCCGGCCCAATGAATCTTAAATGGGTAAAGAACACATAAAAGAGCGTTTAGAAACGATGATAAACTAATGCATGAAATACCCCTCTAGTCGCTACAAAGGTGGTGTTAAAAGTTTTAGACAAATAATGCAAAAGCTCAAACATACTACTTAAAAAGCTATGATTTGTAAGTTAGATTCTAAGTGAAGGAAATTGCAAACTATAAAGGAGGCTCAACACTACATTAATTAGTATATGGAATTTCGGGCCGGATAATGAACAAGAACCGCGAGTGTTAGCCAACTTCAAGATTTACACATACACGCACACAAATACTCACAACTTATACTTATAAGCTACAACAACATGAAATCTATACAGGAACGTGAACTCAACAACGAATATTGCAACGAGCGCGTGCATCCTAGTTAAGATAAGTCAACCACATCCATAACAAGGTGAGTTCATTTGTCCCTTTTCAAACTTATTTGTTTTAACTCGGGACTGAGAAGCATGTTATTTTAAACAAATATTGAAATGTTTATTAAATACTTTTACACTATTGATAATGCTTTCACTAATGCCTGAACTTGTAACGCTTATTTGGAAACTAAAGACTAAGGCTATAGTGTAAATAGCTAATGCTATTTATACCATACTTATTTACATTATACTTACACTTTGTGCTCAAACTGGAAACTTAGAATTACATGCTTGATGCTTATGCTACAAACTAGAAGCTTAACCTGTAGGCTTGACGCTTATGATATAAACTGGATATTTAAACTTGAGCTAAATACTTATGCTATAAGCTATGTGCTTAAACTATACATTTAATGTTTAAATTATAAACTCTATGTTTAAAATACATACTCAATGTTAAGGCTTTGAAAACACTTACACTAAACACTAATACTTGATACATTCGTTTTGAAAACTAAAACTACAAATGTGTATTCTAAACACTAATACTCTATATAATTATTTCAAAAAGTTAATATTCTACACTCTTAGTTTAAGGGTTAAATTGTTTTACACTTACATCTAGTTGCTTAAACTTAAACTTAAACTTGAAACTTATATGCTTAGAAAGACTTATATGCGTGAGATACTTGAAATACTCGAATACTTGATACACTTGAAACACGTGAATACTTGATACACTTGGATGCTTGATACACTTGGATGCTTGAACACTTGAATGCTTGATATACTTGGAAGGCTTGAAAACATGAATGCTTGATATACTTGATATGCTTGAAATGCTCAGACAACAGACTGATTGACCGTCGCGTCTTGACATTGGTCAAGCCCTACTAGTCATCAGTGAAACTATGTGAATGCGTTAAACTTGTATGCTTAAGCTATAGGACATTGTAAGACAGACTGTTCGCCGCCGCGTGTTGACCTAGGTGTCAACCCCTACTAGTCATCAGTGTTCTTCTTTGTCAGAGTCATGTAAGACAGACTGATTGGCCGCCGCGTGTTGACCTAGGTGTCAACCCCTACTAGTCATTCAGTGTTCTTCTTGATTCATCCATGGTTATGACAAGTGACTAGAATGATCTGGGTTCTTCTAGTTGACTTTGTGTCAACTTGAAGGTTTCTCTCTCATAATATGTCACGAGTCATATTTAGGACCATTATGGATGGATGCTGAATTCCCTAGGGTGTTCAGCTGTCCATAATGGTGCCTCTTAAACTCAATACTCATATGTTGTGGAATCAATAGGGTGGAGTGAAACGCTTAATTATCATTAACAACAATATGGTAAGCAGCCCGGTATGTGGTGGGACGGTGGCTGGGGCTTGTCCCCTACATATGCCCTATATATAAGCATACTCAGTTGGATAGCATAGGTGGTTGTTAGTTAGGTTAAGGTTGCCATTTCGGGAAATCAAAGTAAAACACTTTCAGGGTAAACAAATGCTAAGAATCATATGTCATGAACCAAGGTAGTGGAATGAAATGCTTAATTATCATTAACAACAATATGGTAAGCAGCCCGGTATGTGGTGGGACGGTGGTTGGGGCTTGTCTCCTACATATGCCCTATATATAAGCATACTCGGTTGGATAACATAGGTGGTTGTTAGTGAGCTTAAGGTTGTCATTCAGGGAATCAAGGTAAACAATTACAGGGTAATCGAATTCAATGAATCAAATGTTAAGGAATCGAAGATGTAGGATGAAACGCTTAATTATCATCAGGAACAATATATCATGTGGTTCAGTATGTGGTGGGACGGTGGCTGGGACTTGTCCCCTACATATGCCCTATATATAAGCATACTGAAACATATGGTATAGGTGGTTAATGGTGAGGTTAAGGTGGTCATTCAAAGGATTTTTCAAACTATTTTTACATAAAACTACATGAACTCACCAACCATTGTGTTGACTTTGTTTTCTTACATGCTTTCTCAGGTGATGCACATGATTAAGCTAAGATTCAGGATTGCATGCTAGGATGCCCAGATATAGATCCTAGTTGACTTTTGAAGAAGCACATTTTTTGAGATCAATATGAATCTCTTTTGATATCTTATATAGATGCAAGATAGATATATTTGATTCTTTTGGATATGTTTACTTAGTTAAATTACTAAACATTGACATTTGTAATTTAACTTTGTAATCCTAGTAAATGTATTATTGTGCTTAATTATTATTAACATTGATGCTATGTAAAACAATCTGATCATCACGATTATCATTCACGATATCGCGCCCTGAGAACCTTCCGTCCGACGGGGACTTCGATCCAACCCCGCCGGCTCGGGGTGTGACAGTTTTTAATTTTTTGTATTACTTGAAACATTAATCAATATGTAAATTAATCATTTTATATCAAAATATCGTTTTATAATTGCTAAATTTTCAATACTAACTATTTAAAATTTTATATTAAATCTATGTAATACACGGGTTAATAACCTAGTATAATTAATAGTTAATAAATATATGCATTTAATAAAATAGAGAAACGAAAATTATTAGGGTAAGGATGCTAAAAGTTTTGACAAGTTTTTCTAATGATTTTGATTTTTTTAGTAATAATAGATGATAGATTATCTCATTGGTTGAGATATTAAACGGATCTTAACAGTTCATGCAATCTTTGAATTATTTTGTCCACCTCTTAACCATTGTAAAATTTCAAAATTCACCGTTTAACTTTACAAAATATCAGTTAAACACTTCTTTAGTTTCTAAAATTAAAAGTTTATATCTTGTAATATAAATAATCTAATTTTCCTCAATAACTTTTGGTTATCAATTTAAAAAAATTTTGTAGGTGATATAGATTTACCTTAATCTGCTGATACCATTAAGTTCTAAAAATTGTATTTATTAAAAATTTTCGTTTTTTATTAAAGTTTATCAGTAAAGACAATTCAAATTTTCAAAAAACGTTTGTTCTTAATATTAATATATTTATTTAATATAGTAAGAAATTATTTTTTAGTTAAAATAATTTGATGTTATAATATTATTACTTTAAAAAATTGCACACTAAAGCATGTAACCACCCTAACCCACCAAAAATCACTGTAAGGCTATGTGTTATGCAATGACCACTATCACTCCATGTAGGCGCCACGTGGGCGCTATATAATCAACCAACATCATCACCTCCTTATTCACTCCACATCATCTACCTATGTTATCCATCACCCTCCCATCACTTCTCTATCACTCCACGTCATCACCACATTTTTCCCCATTTCTTCTCCTTCACCCGGTGAGAGCCCTCACGGCTGAACCACCACTTGGTGGTCACGCCCAGTGTGGCATGGTGATGGTGGCGTGAGGGGGCGTGACCCAGGCGCATTACGCCTGGGTCACGGCCGATAACACATGGCCTAACCGTCCACACTCGCAAGGAGCCTATGAGAGAGACTTTGGAACCATTAGATGTCGTCATGTAATTGTATTTACTGCCTATATTAAATGGTGCATAACGAATTTTAGCTTAATCTAACTATCGAGATTGATTATGACAACGATTAACAAAACCCTCTAATTATACATAAATATATTGAGACTTGAGAGAGAGTGGCACATAACATAATATGAGCCGTGGATCGTTAACTTGACACACCCCACTACTCTTTTACTTAATATGAACTAGTTTATACATGTTTGGTGAGTTTATAACTATAACCTGATATATTAAAGATATAATTTTATCATTTTGTTGAATTATATTATAAACAAAAAATAGTGTTGATTTAATAAATTAAAGTATAACTTATAAAATAAAAACAAATCCATGTTTATTGAAAAAATCACAAAATAAATAAAATCAACAACATATAAATAAAGTTGAAACCCAAAAGCTTGTATCTCAAGCGGTACTTTATAATTTCCATAAGACTTAGGCTTTGTTAGGACATGTGTTCAAATCCTGACCAAAACAGTCAGTAGGAGGTTTAGCACAAAGTGAGTTTCGTCCTGAGGGACATGTGTATTTGCTCGGTTCGACGCTCACTAACACCTGAACATTGGATACCGGGGAGTTGGTAGCAGAATGTGATCGTAGCGCGTGAAATTGTTGGGTCCGATGATACATTTGAGCTATGAAAAGATGACAATGAGCTCTTGTTTGTTGTCAAAAGAAAATATATAAATAAAGTTGAAAACTAACATGAAACCATCAATTAAATAACGTACGCAACTATCAGGTAACCATCAATATGTTTATAGGGAAAGTTGATAAGAAAACTCCTATTTTTTGAGGGACATTTCAGTCAAATGCTCCCTATTATTTAGGTAATTATTTGTTTCTAATATTTAACATGATTTGAAGATTTCCACCATCTTCATCCTCATTGTCGTCAATCTTTTTGATTTCATTCTTCATATCATCTTTCTCGGTAAGCCATGTTTTGTAAAATGGTCACGGCTAAAAAAAATAAATGGTCTCCTGCTCTTTCTTTATTGCCATGTTTAGTATGATACTTAATGGTAATTTCTTATTTCACAAAATAATTTTTCATATGATACTCGCGCTCCAACATTCTTGAACATCTTCATGTGGGTTTTCACTATTTGTAGCATGAGAGAGTAATAGTTTCTATTCATTTTGTTTCTTCTAAACATCATTCTTATTATATGGGATCCTATCGCCGTCGCCACCACCTGTGTCCTGTTGCATGAACTAAATTAGAGTTTATAGATTTTTTCTGGAAACAAAACAAGACGAAAGAGTCAGCATGGATTATCTTCTCACCGAAGGAATTGCATTATACGAAAAATAATTTTAACTATGATAACAAGCTTGACGAAGGGGGTGGTGCTTGTTGGGCTGGCCTTGGATGGATCTCGTGTAATTAATTTTGACTTATGAAAAATGAACACTAAGATTAGATTCATATTTTTAATTGATTCAATGAGCTAAATATGTTCAAATAGAATGTGTAGATTGGAGTGAAGAGAATGAAGGTTTTTCTTTCCAAATTTTTGTAACACAAATATAACTAATCAAGTTTTTAATATGGATATTTTGTTCAATCCAATCATCTCAATTTGTTACATATATGTAACTTATCGTGAAGATTAAAAAAGGGGTTTGAAAGAAGAGATGAAATTTTATAGTGTTACAGATATGTAACTAGATGACATGAGTTGTTTTTTTATAATTCTATTATGTTCGATAACATATTTGTAATCAATTACAAAATCATAATTTTTTTACTTAAATCAACTAGGTAATAAAAACGTCTCATTTTTTATATTTTAGTATTATGTTTATGCATGCATGTGTTGTTGTTACATATATGTAATCAAATGATATGAGTTATTTTTTTTATTATTTTGTTGTTATTTGATTGATTACATATGTGTAATCAAATGATATGTATGAAAACACTCAAGCTAGTTGTATGTTGTCGCACCCCGGCCCTCCCGTCCGGACGGGGGCGCGACGGCTGGCTGATTTGGCAGGATGCAGTCTCCGGTCACACAATGTTGCGAGACCTACATGTTTGTTACATACGTAACATCCAATAACTTGATAAAACAATTTAGTAAAATCAGAGTTTCGGAAAGTTTAATAAGATCAAAACAATTCAAAGCATAAATTGCGGAAGCATTGTCAAAACAGTTTTTCAAAACACTACAGAGTAATAGTTGCGGAAGCGTTTTAAGTTGTTTAACATTACAAAATATAACATAACAAAATGATAAAAAATATTTGATAGTCTAAGACACATAAGTTGATGCATGGACTCCAGCCTAGCATCCTAGATTCCTCGTGTACATGCCTAGTTACTGAGAAACATGCGAATAAAAGGTCAACACAAAGGTTGGTGAGAGCACATGTTTATGTCAGCAAAAAACATCAAATGTTATAGTAAATGTTATGCAGGTCTACATTTCAATACAATGCAATATCCGTTGGATAGTGTCGCAACCCGAGAAATCTCGTCCCTTCTGGGGCGCGAGCAACGACAGATTGTCACGGATTGCAGTCTCCGGTCACACAACATGCAAGACCTATATGTCCGGTTTCATACGTACATCCAATAACTTGGATTAAAACAGTTGTAAAATCAGAGTTGCGGAAGTAAGTATAGGTTATCAAAACATATTACATTCATAGATAGCGGAAGCGTTAACTAAATTAGTTTTCAAAACAACATTTAAGAAATAGTGCGGAAGCGCTTTAAATTGTTTACAATACAATAAAACAAAATGTTAGTTGTTCTCAAATCCTAAGACAATAATATCGATGCATGGGACTCCATCCTAGCATCCTATCCTCAAGTGCGTGCCTTATTTACCTGAGAAAACATGCGAGTAAAAGAATCAACAGATGGTTGGTGAGAGCACAGGTTTTTCACAAGCAGTAA